>VZSV01000069.1:562187-588336 GCA_013398735.1 Nothocercus julius
TAGGTGACCCTGCGTGTGCAGGGGGGTTGGACTAGATGATCTCTAGAGGTCCCTTCCAACCTTGAGCATTCTATGATTCTACATAATGGGCGAGAGAGATTCAAAATCACAAATCAGAAAGACAAATCAGAAGAGTTTTGTTAACTTGCATCTGATTGCCTCTGTTCAATAATTATCTATTCAACTAAGTAAAACAATCTAGGGTGTACTTAAGCTTTATAATTTGTTGAAAAGGGAAAAACATAGAAAAGCTTTAGGTGAGATTATGGTACCTTCCCCAAGAAATAAATGCTTACCTCATTGTTAAAGATCATTTTGTTCTTTAGAGTGCTACGATTTAACGGGACATGATAAAGAGGTTGACTCTCTGTGACTGAAAGTATCAAGTGCTAGAGATACCTCCAAGTCAACTGTTACAACACTTTATCAGAAGCATCCAGAATGGGATTGAGAATCTGACAGCAAAAGTCACAAATATAACACAAGGATAGAGCAATGTACTGCAACATAACCAAACACCTCTTTGCTCAAAAATCTAAGATGTACTTTCTGCCTTTTTGCTGGTATGCCATCCAGCCTACCCCTGCATCCTGTACCTGGTAGAGGATGTTTAGGAAAAAAAACATCCAAAACAGTGAGTGATTCAGCAGAAGAGAGCATTCAGATACTCCTTGCTGTCTGTTTGCCTCTCTGAGTCCTCCTGTCCCTCCTGCACAGGATGAACTTGGGACAGATTTCTCTGGAAGTAACCGAGGACACATTTTGTGAGACAAGTATGAATATTCGAGCCCTCAGATAGATAAATAATCTTCAGGACTATATTCAGTCTACCCATTCATCCCAGTTCAAGGCACAGTGAATGCTATATTTAGTCTCTGGCTCCCCAGATATAGCATGCAGAATAGCAGCAACGAGGGAAAAGAAAAATGGGCTGCACTGAATTGGTAAAGGGGATGCATCACATGGTAGTAATTCATGAAGCTTCTGTAGCTAATGCCGTTATCATGAATCTACTGCTGTTTATGGTGCTGTGGTACATAAAGAAGCACACAATTCAGTTTTACATATGTAAATTAAACATATAAAACTGCACATTTATCCTTATTAGGCTGTGAAATGTTATGACTCAAATGTGACAAATAAGTTATTCATAGGTAATGGTGGCTATCCATTTTATACAATTCCCTGCAGACCACAAATACCTTTATAGCCTGATGAATTTCCTGACTCTGTGGCAGAATGAGCCAAATACATTTTAAATATTTTAAAGTGTTTCTGAATACGATAGTGGGCAGCCCAGTGCAGATTCTCTTATATTCCACAGAGAAAACTACTTTCCCTTTTTGCATGGAATTTTTTCCTCTGGTTTGGGTTTGTCTACCTTTTGGCTAATTGAAGACAGAATTGATCAGGTTTAACAGAAATAAAGAGTCATTTGGTTTAAAAGACGCCTGCTGCACTACATCCTCTTGCAGTAATGCAGAACTAAAACTTTCTTTTCTAAGTAAGCTCTGATGTTTTGTGAGACAGTAACCTGGCGTCTAAGAAAGCAAGGTTGAGTCCTGGTTTGCTGTAGATTTTCATTATGACCTAAAAAGGTGCCTTAATTTCTTTCTGTCTCATAATTACATCTGGAAATAGCTGTAAATACATAATTTATGGAAACACATTAAGAAGAAGGTTCTGGTATGTTGTCGTAAGGAAAGGTTTGCAATGGATGCTTTGAATTCAGTGGTCGAATTCAGTGTTCGCCCTGCTATGAGTAGGAAATTAGACTAGCTGACCTCTTGAACCCACTTGCAACCTGAATAATTCTATGGTTAACTTAAATGTATCCAAAACATTTAAGATCTTCTAATTTCACACAAAGCCAGTTCTGACCAGTGTATATTCTTACTAATAGGTGAAATGGGTGGGATCCCACTCTTTAAGCTACAAGGCAAGTATATCGGATGGCAAATGGATTATATCACATGGATGAGAGAGCCTCATCTATACTGATAATTGGAAACTGTCCTTAAGATTTGGTATTCTTCTGGGGAGACTGCTCAGGGTATAGGCCAGCAGTATTGAGTGGACTTGGACACTTTTCATTTCCTAGCATGGATGGAGCCAGGAACTGTAAAGGATATAGAGAGAGGACAAATCACTTTAATTTCTCTACCTTTTCCGAGGAAGCATTTAGGCATTCCATGACTTCAAGGACTTCTTGGTATGGGATTAAATTCAGGGAAAAGAAAAATACAGTGAATTGATATCTGTCTCTCAATTCTGGTTGTTCAGAAGAAGTGAAAAACAACAGAGATGCTGTGATACCTCAAAAGGTTTGTGACAATGAACATTATCTGCTCCTTTGGAAATTCAAAAGCCATCTTTTCCCCTTTGTTCTGGTCTTAAGAAAGACTATGCAAAGGAAGAATGAATAATAGAGAGTTAGAAAATGTCCTTGTCTGTAAGGCGACATTAAGTTTGGTTTGATTGAATATGGTCATTCTTACAATCTTATGATATAGAATAAAAAGACAAAATTTTCCAGGCAACACATTTGAAAAAGCAATTCAAGGCCATTGTGAAGTTTTCTACTACAAGAAATATGTCACTGTTTGAGACATTAGCTTGTTTCAGTGTTCTTTTCTAATACAATATTAGATACTGAGAAACACTATATTAAAATGTGATATTAAGATGGTTTTTGAACAATATGCACTAACAAAAAAGGATCTGCATCCCATGATGAGTCCTATAGCCCTGGCAGCAGAAACCTTCACAGTCTGTAAGATTTTCTGGGGGCCCTTTCCCCTTGAGTTTGGGAATTTCATCCCCAGACAAAGGGGCTGAATCTCCTCCTTCCATAATGCTGGGAGCAGCTAAGTCTCATTGCATCTTTTGCCCTGATTAAGTAACTATGGTTCCTCTGCCTGTCATTTTCCTCTGCTCCTTGCCAAGCCTTTGTGTCTCTGGTGATTAGCCTTTAATCACACAACCTAAAAGCAGATATCAAAAAGCTACAAGAAACCCCATAATAGTAGACTGTCATATTCAGATTAGGAAATGTTGATTTATGTAGTACATCTAACCACTCTGAACAATAAACCTGCAAGTTTTAATTGTCTCCCAAGATATAATCAGAAAAAAAAAAATTAAAACGTTTCATCTGCTTTCAACTTTCGTCATTTTTCTTTTTTTTATGTTAACAGACAGGCTTTTACTTCAAAATTAAAAACCAAGCAGCAAAGAAGATAAATGAAAGAAATGTATATAGAAAAATGTAATGACTAATACCTCCTTTGAACTTCTTTCTTCATTTAGTGATCACAGCTAATTGAAGTCTTATGATCTGCACATCATCTTACTTTTAATATAATTCCTGAGCTCATCTCATGTTGCTTTGAATTCAGCTAAACTGTGGTGTAGTTTATGAAATGGTTGATCCTATGCTACTATCTCCATCCTCTTGAAATGCCAGGTCAGCTTGGTTTTGCCATCTCTTTCCATTGCCCTACCAACAAACAGTTTCTATTTGGTAAATTGATCCCAGTCCATTTATTTCTGACTATTCTTTGCATTTTGTGAAACAAATCTTTCTTTTGTGTAAATGGGCACAAATCAAGCAGAACTAGGGAATATACTGACATAGAGGCCTCCTTCTTCCCCATGAGGATAAGGCCAAGAGCACCTTATTTGGCAAAGGAAAAGAATGATCCAGTAATAAACCTAAATATACGAGCATTTTCTTCCCAATATTACTTTTAACGATTTTTCCTGGAAATTGCCCAAGTCTATAATATATGTGAATTCACAGTATTGCTAACATATATATAATCTACTTTCTATTCATCTTTTGTTCAGATTTTGCTTTTGGATCCATTATTTTATACATAACATAATTATACTGGTACAGTGACTTGCATTGTGTCACTAGAACTATTGATCGGAATATTTTAATAAAATTTCGAAAAAAAAAAAACCAGTAAATACCACAAAAATAAGACTACAAAATTCTGTCTGATATCTCTTTGAAAACTTATTGATTAGCTTAAATTAAAGAAGCATATACTAGTTATCATAGATTTCAGATGGGAAAAATAAGCAAACTGAAATTGTGCAAATTTAAACCGTTTATTCCTTGGTGAAATCCAAGATAAAAATATTCATACTTTAACACATATTCATAGAAGGAATGAACCATATAAATAACATAAATAGCCATTGCTGAAATCAGAAAAAAAAAAAAAAAAAGGGGCAGGGGTAGTCTCTAGTGCATGAGTATTTTAAATATTCATTTCTGCAATGATTTATTTGTAGCTTGTTTCTCTCATGGATGATCTGTCTTTTTTCTTTTCCTTTTTTAATGTGCTTACAGCTTTTTTCATTGTTTGGATATCCCATGACCTTTAGAATAATTCATTTATTTTGAAGGTTGCACTGTATTTGTCATAATATGTATGAAACACTAAACATTCAAAATACATTTTTACTTTTGGTGTCTGGCAAAAGGCATTGATTGTGTTCGACACAATTATTTTTCATTTCTAAACACATCAAGTTAAGATTCTGTGGAGGGAAGGTATGTGTTTGTACTAGTCTCAGTTTTGTTTCCAAGAGGCATATTGACATTTTTTTAAAACTTCTCTCAAAAGTGTCTGTTCACCTATTTTGTGCATTAAAATTTGTATGAGATATCTCCCTTCCTGGGTCCTGGTAAGCTGTGAGTTTTACTTCTAAAGCTGCTTTTTGGATTTGGGTTATATCCTAGAAACACGGGATGCAAAGGTCTACAGCCTAAGCACAAAAATTTTAAGTCACCCTGAACTGAAATGAGGGTTACCATGGTAATTTATAATCTCAGCGTATTTTAAATCTAATAATTTTAAAGGCTTGATTTTTTTTTTCTAAGAGACCACTAAAGAGGGAATCACTCCAGAAGTTCTAGAAGTGAGCTATCACCCTTAGCATTATGATAAGACCAAATATTTCAATAACAATCCTGCAAGCTTTACATCTCAAGCCCACTCCAAAATACCACCTGGCCGTGAGCTCTCTTTTGAGTTTTTATTCTCCAGTCAATGGGCAGAGGATGAATCCTAGAACTCATTCGTCTCAAAGCTGCCAGAATAGCAGTATCCTCTTATAGAGTTCTGCCACTGAATTTGAGTAGTGCAAATGACTATGACTATGAGTCCTATGGGATTCCCTGAGCAGAAGCAGCAGAGAGTCCATCCCAGCTGCATTAAATATTATATTCATAGTTGTTTCTGAAATTCTCAATTGGCCTCACTGCCCTATCGACAGCAGTGTTATCTGAAAAACAATTTTTGATAACTGATGTCCAATAGGGTTATTCTGTCCCCATGCCCAATGGCTGAGAAGGTGACACCAGCGATGGCAAAAAGAGATGGTTTGTTTACCTCACATTTTATCACGCCTTGTTTTGGCTTGGCGATGTGCACATTTGTGTGTTAAGACTTCATTGGTAACTACTTAGACTGCTACAGAAGACCACAAAAGAGAGAGACTTGGGACAGGGGGAACCTCTGAAATTTTTTCTCTTGCAGCATATTTCTGGTCATATTTGGAGAATTTCTGGGAATTTCTAGTTGCATCTGTAGGTCAAAATACTCAGGTCAGATCCAGGCTTGAGTTAGTTGGGAAGGTAGAGATTTGATCGAATAGAGTTGGAAAAGCAACTTTAAAATTCATTAAAGTCACTTTTTAGTGCATCTATGGTTCTAAATCTCACATATGTACCAGACCACTCCAAGGAAATATGTCTTTCCATTCTGAGAAAGAGCAGTTTATTATACTTTTGAATCTGGAGATGAAGGCTTCAGAGTAATGAGATTAGCTATCTTTAGTGCATAGCCACTTATAATTTGCTTAGATCTACACACTCTGGTGAAAACATAGTTTGCCAGATTGCACTGAATCTGAAAAGAATTTTTAAAAAAAGAAGAAAATGAAAGAAAAAATTGCTATTTTTGACCGTGGAGTGTTAATAGCAATCCCTGTGCTATATGAGGATGACACCTTATTTAACAAATGAGTGCCTGCTTTTCTGAACATGACTCCTAAAGCTTTGTAGTTGGAGGAATGATGTTTTTGAACAGCAGACAAAGTTGCTAAGTGAATACTGTATGGCAAAACATTTAGAAAAGGATCCAACTAGTAATATAATATATATTAATATAGACATATAATATAAAAGTATAGAGTTGGACTGAATTAGGTGGACCACCTAGCTACCTTGAACTATATTTCTCCAAGGTTCATTAATAGCACGCTCTCTTCAAAGTCTCTGCCTGCTTAGATTTAGTGGCTTGTTATGACTTCTAAAAATTGCCCTTACCTTTCTAAGTTTTTTATGCATATAGAAAACCCATCCAGTCTCCTCAGGCATATTTTAATTCTGACAAGCCAGATAGATCTGGGTAACATAATTTACTATTCTGTCAAGTTTAAAATAATATCAACTCCAAATTTAAAACTGTGAACCCAAACAGTAGATGAGAAAATAAAATAGGAAGCCATGAAAAACAAATAATACATTAACTGAACAAAAAGCATAAACCTATACTTAATTTTAAGCTTGCTCATAATTTCACCATTAGTCAAACAAGTGTAGAATGGGACATTTCAGAAGTCATATTAAACAAGCAGTCTATGTGTTCTGCCATATATTAATGAAGCTCTGTAAAATAGCCATATAACACCAATTCTCTCTAAAAGAGGACAGGGCGCTGCATAAGCACAGCCCTGACTGTATTCTAGAGAATAAAGAGAGTTATAAGACCATTCTATCAGCTACCATAGTCAAAAATAGAAGATACATGAAGGAATCTAATTGGGATTAGATCAGCCTGTAGATCATCATTAGTATCACTAAGTCTTCCCAAAGAACGTTATCAAAGGTCACTGTCTCCTACAGCATCAAGTGAAAGGATAAATGTAAGTTAAGGAAGTGACAAATTAAACAGCTGACATCAGGGAGCACTTAATCCCTCCTTGAGCAATAAATGTTTTGGGACAGTCTGCATCATGTGTTTTTTCTAGACAAATACAGAATGTTAACTCAGAAAATTAGAAGCATTTACTGCGGGAAAAACTACATCTTACCCTTGACGATTGCTAAGTTCTGATACTCCTTTATTCATTCCCTGATGCTGTTGCTTTCTTATCTATGTTTCTAAAGCACATTTTCATCAAACTAAAAGCCCACACAGACATAGAAAACAAGACCCTGTGTTCTATTTCTAGCACTTAGATAGTGAGAAAACAAAATGAATGTCTACAAAATAATGAAATATGTTTTCGTGAGTAAATGCACAAAAAAGATGCATTCTCTACAGTAAAATACTGTGAATATTGTGTTAGAAAAACCTAAGTTATCTGTCCCTAAACCAACATTCATCTACTCCCAGAAATACTCAAAATTTCAAAAGTGTGTAGATGAAAGATTGGGAAAATAATAAAAAAAAATGTAAACAGGAAAAAAAACATGGCAAGAATTCAAAACCACAATTGTTGGTATTAATGAGCAATTATATTGTTGGTATTAATGAGCAATTTACAGTATTTTTATAATTGCATATGTAATAATTCAGAAGAAAAATTACATAAATATTGGAAATAAGTTTCAACACAGATAATAGCAGTGCATTAGACGAGCAAAAGTGTTGTGTAGATACATGATTGTCAAAATTAGATATACATTAAAACAGAAATGCAAATATCTAAATTCACTTTATAAGACTGCTCTGAGTAACCTGCAATTTCTTGATTTTTTCTTCTTCAAAGCTTTTGGTAGCAACCACAATAAGGAGCTATAGATATTGCTTCTATGGCAATGGGATTCATTAATATGAAATTATTAATTAAATATGAAATTATTATTATTATTATTATTATTATTATTTATTATGGTAAGCCAGTTTGTGTTTTACCTTTTTGGGAGGGGATAAAGGTTTCTTCTGGCTGGGCAATGGATTCTAATGTGCTGGAGTTTCATGTACCATGATCTGCCCAATCCCAAGCTTCTGAAAATTAAGACACTACCATATTTCCAGTTCTTTATATTTGGGATCTCAGTCAGGGTCTAATTCTACGCAGTTACTGAATGACTAGTCGAGTCTTCCCAAAAATATCAAAAATAATTAGAGGAAACCTGACCTGAAATTAGAGCACGACCTGACCGTCTTGCCGTGCTGTTTCACCACGACAGTGAAAAAAGCAGGGCACAAGAGAAGGGGCAGAGTGTATTGTATCACCAGCAGAGGAACTATCAAGACCCAGGAGCTCAGACCTCCCCGTTTCCCCTCACTGTCCTACAATAATCAACAGCTTCTCATCTCTACAGTGCTTCTCTGCTGCAACTACTTGAAAGGGTTAAAGGAAGAGAAAAAGGTGCCGTGACGCTCTCCTCCACTAGAGCAATGAAGTGGGTAGAAGGCTCTTCTACCAACCCATTATGCAACACGGATGAAGAGCTGGAAGAAGTAAACAGAAATTCCCAGAAATTCCCTCCCAAAGAGGGTCAGCCTGGGAGAAGAGGATCAAAGAGGACGTGGAGAAAGACCTGAAACTGAGGGAATTCTGCACAAGAACATCTCTCTGTTTGTTTAGTTTACGTTTTTTTATTTGTTTGCTTCTTGATCATTGGTTTTAAGAAAAGATTTCCTGCAGTTCTATTGACTACAAAATACATCAGAAGCTAAGGGCAAGGAAGGAAAGTGAGGGTCTCTATTCTTTGAGAAATCCATCACAGACTAGATGAAGATGTCCTGCTGTGCGAAGCCCCCAGAGAGATGTGGATTTGATTAGTGTAAGGGAGGGAGAAGAATTGAGGCTTGCAGTTCATCTGGAAGTTAACCTTCACTGGTACCTAGAAATAATAAGGAGTAATATCCTGGGAATTCATGAAGAGTTTGGGGTTGATTGAAACTATTTTTCAGCAAATAAATTTCTAAAAATGCACCTATGCATTTTCCTGAGTTTGCGTTTCATTTCCATAAACAACATAGTCGAGGATGCCTATCCCTTCTGTTGGTCACAGTTTTACCAAGTAGAAAAAGAAAACTAGGCTCCTGTCAGGGCTGAATCTGCTCTTGTTCAGAGGTCGGCAATGTTCACTGCAAAGTCAGGAGAAAACTAAAATCCATCCCTCATGATGGTTAACTAGACTATTGTTCTGTTCCAGCCTATCATATTCCAGCATTTTATAAATGAAGTTATTTGTAGCATCATCTAAAGTTCTACCTCATTTAGGCTGCTTTCACTCTCAGAATATATTATAGCAAGTGCTCCTTATTGAATTAAATCTCATCTCCCAGTTGAGAACAGATGCAGCAGTTCATGTTAGGTGAATGGCTTCTGTATGTAAACACAACATGTGAAGGTTTGCCAGCCTTTTCTGCAAGTCCGCCGATGTCAATGCATCTTTAATTCATAACTGTATTCAGACTCAGAATGTGCTTTTTTTTCCTTTTTTTTCTAACTTTAAAAAAGGTCATATTTATCACTATTCTAGCTACCCTTAAAATAATCGTTATCATCACCCCCTTCCAAGTATCTTTGCAGCAGAGCCTTCTGCTGATAGTTTCCAATCAGTTATGAATCCCATTAGTGGTGATTGTGTTTGTGAGCAGAAACTTAGAATATCATTATAGCAGACAGCTAGGACATTTACACTTTAAAGCAAGTTATATATTATAACAGAAGCAGCATAAATTGGAATTGATTTCATTAGAGAAATTTAACACCAGAAAAATAATGGTGCTGATTTTTCTTTAGGGACACTATTGCATTACAATGTTGCTTCACTAAATTAAAAATGTTATCAAGTTGGCAGTAAATTCTGGAATGGGTAACTGTGCAAACTATAAAGTCTGTTTAGTGGCTGAGAGCTCATATATAACAGTGGAAACATATAAGACTTTTTTTTTCTTTTCTACAAAAACAGTCTTAATTCCAGGAAACTTTGAAACCAAAAGTCTTAGAAAAGAATGAAGAAAAAAGATACATACATTTTATGAATAGTTTAATGATCCCATAGGACTGTGGCTGCAGTATTTAGCTTTTACTGTTACTGAAATTGTTTATTGATTGGAATATTGAAATGACCAAGAGCATTCAGGTATTAAACCATGAACATTTTTAATGATGTAAATTAAGATGTTTCACAAAAGGTTTAAACTGCTTAAAAAACAAACAAAAAACAAAAATAAGATGTGAACAGCTGCCCCAAGAATACATCTCTACACAACACCAGAAGCATATAGAGGAGTGTCTCCTCTTTATCAACTTGCTTGTAAGGTGAAATATGTATATTAATACTAAAACGTAAGACATTACATTACTGATGGAATCCACCCTATTTGAAATGACCATTTCCTTCTTCATTGGCAAACTTTAGGCAGACGCGCTGAAGCCTCATGCTCCAGGTGAGGATGAATAAATCCTGCTGTTGCTATCATCTGTTGTCTATTAAAATTTAAAAAATCACCAAATCAAACATTTAAAGTGAGAGAAAGCCACTGAAGCTGAATTACTTCATGGTGTGCATATGCCAGTCTTTCATTTCATTGCCATATTCTCTCTTTTTTTCTATTTAGTACCATTCATTCATAAGGATTTCTGGCACTTTCTGTTATTGAATTCTGTTTTCTTATATTTGCAATCCTACTCATATTTAGCCACTGGAGGTAAAATATTCTGTCTGTCTGTCTGTCTCTTTTTTTTTTTTTTTCTTTAAAGGAAGAATCACTAAAAATAGCACAATCATATGGAGGAGGGAAATAGAAGCAATGACATCACTTTGTCCATATTTTATAATGATCCTTTCAGAAACTCAGTGGCATGACTTTAAAAGTGTCATTCCACCTCTTGCCAAACTCATGACCGATTTGGCCAAGCTACAAATCTGTGAAAAAAATCTCAGTTTCCATATCCTTACTAAACACTGTAAGGGTCTGACTGCTTAAAAAGGACTGTGTCTACCCTGAGTATGTTTCCCTCCTTCCTGTTTCCAACATTACCCTTTTGGCATCTCCACAGAAAATATGAACAATTTCCCTAATTGAATCCAGGTCCTACAGTTCAGATGAAGAGTTGAAGTTGGCAACCCGGGAATGGAAAGGAAGTTTGACTTGATTTGGCTGTTAAGTGTGGGCATAGGGGAGCGGAGCCACGGACAGTGGATAAAAGTGCCAGCAGGATGGTGAAGCAGCCAGAGGATGTTAGGATGATACATCCTGAAGTCCAGGAGTTTGGTGCCGAAGGCCAAGAATCAGGGGGTGCAAGATGAAAAACTCCTTTCTGAGAAGCATCTGCTCCATGAGCTGCAGAACTGTTGAATTCTGGTTTCTTCTTCACTTGTTACGCTGCTCGGTTCCCTGAGACCCCTCCATTTAGTCTCAGCTCTTCCTCAGTCTGCCCTGTGAAGCTCTTTTGGCCAACATTTTGGGTAATAATAACTGTAATAATAATTTTAGTTAGACATTTCTTTTTGTCCTGCCAGCTCGGAAGGAAAACATGTGTGTCAGGAGCAGACATAACAAGCCTCACCCTTTAGAAACCTTGAAACCTGGCTTAAAATGGTGGTCTGCTAAACATATTTCACCAGAGAGCAAATTAAAACAGAAGGTATAACTTCACCACGATAATATTAAGGTATTCAGAGTTGCTATGGCTTTGTCTAATTTCAATATTGAAAATGCTTTTTGTTTTTATTTTGAAGTTCTGGATACTTATCTTTCTAACCTGACCTTTCTTTATTCACATCTTCTGTTGATTATGGCTATATAAGACCATAACATATGTAGGAAATAACAAAAAGCAATCATTTTCTTATGCAGGAGATTAATTCCCAAAGAACAGAACAGAATAGAGTAGAATGGAACAGGTTTCAGAAATGAAAATAGGCAACTTTCCCATAGGTTTTTGCAAGGTGCCTGATTCCCCAGTTTGCTGCCATGAGCGCTTTGTGAACTGAGTATGCACTTAACTTTAAGCACATGAATAGTCCCAGAAGTGCCTTTGTTTGCATGTTTGTTTTGCTCTGAGAAAGTCACAATTCTGAGTATTTTACAGCACCGAGCTCTGAATTAGTGCATCCATTGGGCAGGGGGGAACAAATACTCCAGGCAGGGGAATTAAAATAAAACTCTAACACATAACTTAATTCAAGCCTTCTTTCCCAGTGCTACTATTAGTAACACGAGGAGCAATATAAAAATAACAAGGAAAAAAAAAAAAAGTAAAAAAAAAAAAGTAACTCCGAACACCCGGCAACAACCTCTAGAGGGCTTTGTAGGAAACAGGAAAAGGAAAAGATTTCCTGGACAGCCACTATTACATATAAATGTTCCCATGTTGCCTTTATGACTTATTTTAGATTATAGATTAGATAAGGAAGCCAGCCTTCTTTCGTAACCCTTGCCTTGCTGGGAGATCACAAACACATGGGAACTATTTCAAAACATTCAGCTTCTCATTCCCTTAAATTTATACAAACTTGCAAATTTCAGGGGCAATGTCAAGTAAACAGCAAGCTTTCTGTTTATTTTTTTTTTCCCATGTTCATATTTATTTATTTTTCTCCATGTGCATATGCAAAACAAAAAGGGGGAAAACACCCTGGGAAACAGTCTCTTTTCTAACCATTAGTTAGTCCTCAAAAATGAGGAAAACACCATGGGAAATAGTGTCTTTTCTAACCATTCATCACTGTGTTTAGCTTGTCTTCTTGTAGTGAATGAAATCCCTTAAAGAATGGAACTGAGTTGCTAATCACAACGGTATAGGATTTATGGTCAGGTATTGACAAGAAGCACTACAAATATCCAGAGCTGCAGATGATTTATGAGGCACCAATTCCCTAGCAACTGCAAGTGTAATTTATATGGACTTGAGAGAGTGTGAGTACGTAACAGCACTTTTAAATAGAGATTTTAACTGGTTGCATGCTGTACACATTTCCTTAATGAATAATCGTTATGAGATTAAAAAAAGGGGGCAGGGGATCAAAATGTGCTAAATATAATCATAAACTGCATAAAGAAATACAGGAAAGAAAAGGGAAAAGCTCCATGGATTCCCAACCTCTTTTTTCCAAAGACAAGCCTGAGGGGTTAAGAAAATTAAAGTTTATTCTCTTCCTGCATATATGTGGGATGTGCGCAACGGCAGGAGTTCTGGGGAGCCAGGGGTTTACCTGATAGCCAGACCTGTTTCAACATGTTTCAGTCCTCAAAGCTCAGAGATGGAGATGTCTTCAGGCATATGCCACCCTGGCACCTCCCCTGATCTCTGTGTTAAGCCAACTCTTCTCCTCTTCTCGGTTAAGTATATGTCATGTCACCTCCAGCCAACGTTTTGGCTTTGAAGTTTAAGATGCATGGGTCAAGGAAAAAAATGACCAGATATAATTTTTGTGGATGATTTATCCCAGTCAGACTTTAATATTTAGTTTAAAATGGGGTGAAATGCTTGTTCTAGTTGCCTCACTTTCATCAACTATTCTTCATCAGTTATCAGTGCAGAGTAGAGGACTAATTAGACTAAGACTCTTTTCCTTTATAGCTCTACAATGTGTAAGATGCATCTGATTTTCAATGAATATTTCCTTTTGCACAGCTGACAAAAAAATCTGTTTTCCAATGTGTTATGGATGTAACTGTGTTAAAATAATGAATGAAAGAAAGATCTAGTTTATACAGGCTCATTGAAGAAGGCTTTTGTTTTGTTTTGCACAAATGGACCTAATCTTTTCCTGACAAAAGTTTGATGGTATGAGCAGAAGGTTTATATCAGGAGTGCATTTATAGCAACAACAACAACAAAGTAAAGAAAAAAACAGGAAGTCTAGTACAATGAACATCCTACATTTTATATTTATTTTTTAAATATGCTGTAAATTTAAGGATAATGTTCTTTAAATCAAGTGTTAAAAGGGCCAGATTAGTAAATACACTCAGGCACTTGTGTGTGTGCATGAAGTACAGGCACTATGAAAAGTATCAGTCTGGGAAAGAAAGTAAGAAAAAAAAAAGAATATGGAAATGGAGAAATGGAGAAGCAGAAGATATGGAAAATGCAGAAAGACAGTTGTGATGGCGGCAGATGCATAGTCTATGAGGAAGGATCGTTTTGAACTCTCTCTTGCATGTGCAAATTCCTTCTGGTCATATGGAAAGTATTCTGAGAAAAACTGTAATAGTTTATAAACTAATAAATTGTAGGATTTATTTTTATTTTTAATGTAACTTAGCAAGAAACTCTTATGCTAAAATTTAGGCTTATAAGCTGTATCTTAAGGCTAACGCTATCTTCTTCTGTAGAAGAATATTGGAGAGGGATATTGAATCCCAAATATGAATAAAGAGAAGGAATATCACCAACAACTGAAAATAAACCTTCTATGCCCTCACTTGTTTTACTAGCAGATGGTGAGAATGATACAAGTTGGAAGAAGTTTCAAAATCATTTACTTCCCATTATTTTCCATTCAAGGTTTTTTCATTTCTTCCTCCTTAGGTAGTGGGATGAGTTCACCACCCAACTCTTGGTTACAATTATTTTCTTTAAAGAAGGACGACTCTGATCCTAAATTCACTGGAGACCAATAGAGGCATTTCTCATTTTCAAGGATGGGGAGGGGTATTTATTTCATGTAGAATTAGCTCCTCTAAACTCTAGCTAACACTATCCAGTTAGTGTCCAACAAAAGCCATTCAATAAAGAGATCTCCAGTTAGGCAGTCAAGAGAAACAGGCTTGGGCACCTCTGGAGATGTTTTTTCTCTCTGCTGACCACGGAGGGAGCCCAGACAGTTTCTTTCATATTAGACACTTTTTTAATACTGCCGCTTTTCAGAATAGTGAATTTCAAAGTTCAGAAATTCTGAGTTTAACAAAGACGTTTGGTTTAAAATTATGACTAGAGAAAGATAAAAACAGAACAAAATATTAAAGGATGATAAATGTATTGTTACATAATCATACTGGCTTTGATTTTCTTGTGCATTAGAACAAAATATTTATAAAAAATCTAAATAAAAATTATTTTGAAGTAAAATATCAAAACAATTCTTCAAAAATATCCAAACTCTATGATTCATTCTGTTACAAATTCCTCTGTCTCTTTCTTCTTGTTTTTCTTTACTCACTCTTTAAAGCTGTGGGAATGCAAAGAATTTTGGAGTATGGGGTACATTTCATTGGTTTCTAAACCAATGAGCTCCACCAGCATGGAACGACATTGTAGTGTGCAGGAAGTACAGGAGTCAGAGCAAAGTCCACCCACCTATGTTACACAAAATAACCCCTTGTCTTAGTTCCCTTACCTCCCAGTGTCCCTAAAGAATACATGCTTTATAAACAAACACATCTCGTCCTTGCTATGAGGATCAGCCTGACAGAACATTTCTTCTAACATATCCTGTGGGATTCAATTTAGCATCCAGTTCAACTAATAAGGACATAAAATATGTTCCTTTTTATTGACCTTGTCAACTGACACTAGAACCCTACAAGAGAGGGTCGGACAGTGTGGATATTAACCAGACACTCTAGATATGAGTCAATCATGGGAGGTCTGTAAGTCTTTGATGGCATTAAATTTGAGGACATATTTTGTGAGAAACTCTCACTAGAGATAGGAAAGCCTTAATGCTATTTGTATTAGGCACTGGAAAGATTTTGCTAGAAAGGCATATGCAGTTCTAGCTACCCATACTCAACAAGGTTGAATTTAAATGAGCACAGGTGCAGGGAAATTAATAAAAGTAATCACAGGACACTACAGATAGCTGCTGTTGTTCAATCCTTTCAAAATAAAAGCTGACAAGGAATATATTTTGTTCATAAGTGTTATGTAAGCAAGTCTGAGGTGAGCAAAATTACTTAAACAGAACAGTAGCACAGACACAAGACCAATGGGGAAATTGTCCATGAAAGCATTTAGGATAAAGTCTAGATGGTTTGTAACCAATGCAGATGTGTGGTTCACAAACATCATTGGCACCTGGATGCCGAGGGCAGTGGGGAAAACCAAGCCAAGCCAAAACAAAGCGCAAATTCCTCCCCTCCCAAACTTACAGTTTTAAGTCTATGAACTGCTGATGTCTGTGCCACCAAGAAGCTTGAACTGTTGATCCTTTGTATGAAAGTTTGAAAAAAATGTTCTACAAGAACATTCAAAATCCTATGCCAAAGTGTGCACACACACACACACACACACACACACATGCATGCACACAAGTCCAGGTTGAACCTTATGCTGTTATTGCTTTAAAGTCTGGTAAAAGCAAGACGTGTGAAAGGGGCTTGGGTACTAACCACATGCCTATGCCTAGAGCACACCTGTATACATATCTTTATGAGAGGCTGTTAAAATCTTCTCTGTAACAATAATCAGTTTAATGAACCAGGTGTGCATGCCATGAATGCATGCCATAGTATTGATATATTGGCTTTTTCTTCTTTTATTGAAAAGTGAAAGATAGTTATGGTAATGTATATATGCCTTAGAAATAGCCAGTTTTAAGTTTTGTGCTACATTAGGACCTACATTTTCTACATTCATGATTAGGCCCTTGAGAAGCATAGATAACCGTGAAAAAACTACAGTCCATTACCCATTGGTTTACCTTAAACATTATCCATATCTATGGGGAACTTAAACAGATTTCCTTTAAGACAGAAAAAGCCCTTCTGAGTATAATTAACCTCACCAAATTGAATTTTTATCTATTTACTTCCAGAGGATCTGCCCTATGTGTATTTACCTGTATTCCTTCATGCTACATTGTTTTGCTTTAAATTAAAATTGTTCACCTCAACTTCGTTACAAATTATAGCCCTTTAGGGGTATCAATCAGGATGTTATGCACTAAAACATAAGTGGAGGGAATATGAACCACTGATTAATCACATCCAGAAAACAGTTTTCTCTTCCTTTTGCTCATATCTGCTGTATATGCTCCAGCCTCCTGAGATCAAGCTAAGTTTATCTCTAGATGGGCAATAACATTGTAGAGGTGAAGAGAAGATAAACCAATACTCTTTATTAAACTGCTGCAGGCAAAAGCAATACCCTGAAGGATTTGAACTGGCAGTTAACTCCAAGCTGCTTTCTCCAGAAGCAGAAAAGTAGACCTGAAGTTTCCCCCCAAATAAAGTAAGTAAAACCATTTGGAAAAGGGAAATTTCCCTCCAAACTGGCAAAAGAGAAGTGTTTTAGGTAGTAACCCACATGATCATATCACACCAGCTGCCAGGTTCACGATTGCACTGTATATTCAACAGATCCCAGAGCAGCCCTACAGTTATACTGTATGTCCTTCAGGTCCTTTTGAGTTTGAGACTCAAAATGATCAAGGGTATGACACTCCTGTTTGGCACATCCTCTGGAACGTAGTGTGGATAATTCCAGATAATCTTAGATAATCTCAAACTCTCCAAGAGATGCTCAAGAAAACCAAGTGACCCATTTTACATTCTCAACCTCAGACCACATTCCCGTGTTGATATCACACCTGTTGACATCACACCTGTTGACATCACATCCATTTACAGTTATGCCATACAGATATCTCATTTATAGATATGGACACACTTCAGCAGCACATTATCAACTGTCAAGCGCTGCTACAACTGACAGAGAGTGCTGCATGCCCCACTGGGAACTCCTGTGAGGTACACATTTTCATAGAATTAGATCATACATAGAAATATAAACCCTTATTTACATAAGACTTGTTGCTAAATAGTTTTGCATGCATGCTCACTGTGAGTTAAGGATTTAATTTATATCTTTTTAGACAGCATACTGTGCCAGAGAGGAAGAAAATAGGCTGCCACAAGTAAAGTAGATATATGGATACCATTCATCACGGCATGATTAGCATCCACAGTGGTCTCAGTGATAGCAGAGTAATGGGTTAGCAGTGAGTAGGAGTCTGGGGTAATGAGCTTCCCACTGCCTGGGATCTCCTAGAAGGGAGTTGGTACCATGGAAGCTGCCAAGCTGTCAATGAAGAGGTAAGGCCAGCATGTCACAGAGTACCAGGAATGTTTTCTTGTTCCTCTGAACCACTATCTCACTGATAAATACCCTACATCTCAAGGACCATATGCTTTCACTCGCACTGAACTGCTCATTGCAGTCCATAAGCAGTGGTAGACGCTGGATTTACAGTCCTTAGTGTTCATCACAAATGACAAAGCCAGCTCTTCAACGTAATGGTGAACACTTAGCAGCATTCACCTGGAAGCACCTGTGAAGATGCCAGAATAACAACACGGATACAACCACTGGACTCACAGGAGTCACAGAAGTAGCCCCACTTGCCATCACAGAGGATCTACAGAGCCCTCAACATGGACATGGACATACAACATGCTTTATCACTACCTTGATTATACATTGAGATTTGCACTAAAACTGAGGTAGCAAATACTGCAATGACCTCATGGAAGACGGATTGCATAACTACTCAGAATACTGTAATAACTAGTTAACATATTCTCATGCTAGTTTCTTTACTGCCTCCTTGAGACTACCTGATTATTCCTGTTGATAGTTGTCTGGACCGCAGTATTAAATGTCTTCTAGAGCAGGTATTGCCTTTGAAAGGCCTATCCCTCTAGAAGAGAACAGTCCAAGAGCGGTTGCAAAGTGTCATTTTCTGCCTCCTTCCACCTCCTGCCTATCACAACTCCCAGTTTCTGGCAGGACACGTGAGCTAGAGCTGCTGGTGCCCAAATGCTGGGAAAGAGACAGTCTGTGCTCTTTTGAGAGCACATGTGAAAGCTTGGTACCTACACAGGAGGTAAATTAGGAATAAAGCACTCTCTGTCTTCCCTTGTCATGGTGTAGACAATGTTTTTTTGGCTTACAGAGACTTGTTACAATGGTGCCCTTGTTCCTTTTATGGTCTCCTTGCAGCAGAACTGGGCGGTATAATTAAAAATGTTCAAAGACTCACTATGGCTCATTTATAACACAGGGATGCTGCGTTCACTCCCAACACAGACATGTGTAGGGATTACTTGCTTGTTTTACAAGCATTATGTAGCATACAATCCCCTTGTTCCAGAAGTTAAGACCTCAGCTACAGACATTTTGCTTTGGACTGAAAATTGGCATGCATTGCTTCATTCAGAAGCATAATTCTCTTGGCAAATTGCCCTCTCAAACTCAAACAAGTCTTCCTTTTTGAACATGACGTTTCAGCCTTTCTCTTTTTCTCCTTGCTAAAAAGCCATTTTTTTTTTAAAGAAAAAAATGCTTTAAGATACACTTTCTACTTCATAAAAAATAAAGCAAGGCTTTATTTTAGTCTTGCTTAAAGTATGTTCAAGATAAAATGGCTCTCCTTGTTTCTATCCTTCTCAATCTCTATGATACCTTTTCTTTTCATCTTTGAATGAAATATATATAGGCAACCTCACGCCTTGCATTTAAATAGTATGCATTAATATTTTAATTCCTCTGTATATTTCAATAAAAAAAATAAAAATTAATGAAATATCAACTTTAACAGGAAATCAAATATGTCTGCTGCTGTTATACTGTATGTGAGATGGTCATTATTAACAAAGAACCATAGAGAGGTCTCTAAGAAAAGCCTGGGTAATAAGTAAATTTACACTTATTAGAGTAATAAGTGTGTTGCACGAAGTGGGCACAAGGGTTTTTTGAGGGCACTTTGATGATGCTTTCTTGGGCTAAAGGAGACTCTCAATTAGCTCTTACAGACCCAGAACACACAATGGAGTGATTTTGGTGCTTTGCAGTAGAAAAAAAATCACATTTTTGTTAAAACAGATGGAGAACAGGAGCATCCAAACTGCTACCAACTTTTAGAAAATGACACGCTCTCTCCTTTTGGGCATCTAGATCTCTACTGCTCTGCTTCAGTTCCCTGTTTATAAACCAGTAATAACTGACCTGTCTCTCTTCACAGGGACACTGAGAGAATAAATCAAAAAGGGATTCTGGGCACACAGAAGCAACAGTGACGTGCTCCATGAAATAACTTAGATAGAGAGGCACAAGCTGAGATTTTTCCCCAAACACATCATCCAGTCCCTTAGCAATCTTTAATATATTCATGGCATTGTGATATTTATTGAAGTATCCAGAATTCAGCGCTCAAAAAAACTATCAAAAAAGAAAATATTTCAGCAAAAAAAAAAAAAAAAAAAAAAAAAAAAAAAAATCACAAAAAATTAGCTCCTAAATGTGAGCAATTAGCAGTGGCAGTCTTTTTTTTGTTTGTTTTGTTTTGTTTTCTTTTTCCTTTCTCTCCATTCATATATAACTAGATAGTCTTCATAGACAGTCCAAAGAGTGTTGTAATTACTCTGAGATACCTGCAAACAGATTTTTAAGGACAATAGGAGAAATTAATCTAATATGGAGACATCTAAAAATTAGATGTCTAAATCAAAGACAGTCAGTGAGGTTCCCTCTATGACCATTGGAAAAAAATATAAAGAGCCTATGAGGAAAATTCTTCCAGGCTGTATTAAACACTTCTGTTAGAGTGAGATGGACCATCTTTACGGTTAAAACCTACTTTTTATTGAGTGTACTAGAGTTAGGTGATTAACTTGGCTTCAGACATTGAACTTTTAAGCAATAATAATAGAGTAAATGAATCCTACTTTGGGTTTAAGTTTTATTTGAATTTCCATACAATGCTTTTTCTCCTGGCTTTGCTTTCCAATTGAATTTATACAATGGATGGACAAATTGCCCTCTTAGCTTATGAATGCTGCTTGACTTGTCAAAAGATGCTATTTTCATTTTGCACAAGGCTAGCTGATAAAATTTAACAGCCTTGTATTCGGTGTGAAATTATTCATATAACTCTAGACTTTACTGTTTCTCAATGCCATTTTTAATCAAATCCGCTTTACATATTTATTAGCTTCCTCAGCTGGTTACATGAATCAAAGTACAGAAATTATTGCAGAACTGAGGATATATTTCACCAAATACTTGTACCAAGTTTGGCACACTATCACTCTCTTGGTGTCAGCACAGGACATCAAGGTTTCAAGGAAGGAGAAGAAAGAGCAGAAACAGATCTGGAGTCTTTCCATGCAGAACTGAATTTTGTTTGAGTCTTTAAAAACATTTATTTCAATACAGAAATTTCCCAGCTTTCACACATCACCAACCAAAGCCAATCTCTTTCTTATTTTTGTTTCTTTAATCGCATATCCCCTTTCTTTTTACCTCTGTCCCAAGCATCTCCACGATTGCTTTTGTCCCATATATATTTACTTCCACGTCTCAGGAATTCAGAGGTAAAACAGATTACATTGCACTCAAAGGCACACATATCTGCCTTCATGTATTGCATATACTCTTGCCCATGTGACTACCTCTAAGTAATGTGATGTCCTGGATTTCTACCTAGTGTAACAGCTGAGATTTGAAAAACGAAGGCAGACTTAATAATAAAATAATACTTTATTTTATCTTAAAAAAGGACCACAGTATCTATAATCACGAGCAAAATCTGAAGTTCAGTGTTATTTAACCGAAGCATTGTATTCCACTGCTAGACTATTCAAGTAATGAAAGAAATCAATCTACACTGAGCATTACTTAATTATTTCTGCTGAAAAGTAGTATTGCAAATGCCTAGAGGCTTTTGAGGTTAACTGTGTAGAAAATTAATAAACTGTAAACTTCTTTTTGTGTAATTTTCTTCTTTATATTTCAAACTAGGGTCCATCAATATTCAGACAGATGACAGGATAGGATTTAGAAGATTATTGCAGTAGGAGGAAGTGTCATAAATGCATAAAACCTCCAGAATACTGAGTTAAACATGCACAGTGAAGGAAGGCCATGAAGGAATGAGGAAGACCACTGAACTCCAATCAAAATCAGACTTCCCATCAGCATGAGAGCTCCGCTCAGCTTTCTTCCTCTGTAAGAACAATGTGCATAAAATAAATAACCTACTTTAAAAGGAGTCCCATATAGGGACGATTTCCATAAGTACTGTGTGCACTGGGTACTCAGCTACTTTGTGATTTAACCATAAGTAATGTTGCAGGTGCTACTAGAGGAAATCGTTGAAAGAAAACTTGATTAACCTAACTAAATGTCAGCCCGCTATATATGAATCTATGAGCACACTTGCTTTGGCTTCACTTGACCCTTGGAGAGAAGGTTAATCCATCTATTTTATGACGATGCAAGGTGGTAGCAGTGAAGTCAATGGGAAGAAACAGCAGTTGATCTCGGAGGATGAGTAAGGTGGAGCAGACAGCAAGTGAAAGCCAAGGGGAAGTCCATAGTTGACTGCCTGGGATTCTTGGGGTAAGGTTAGTTTTAGTTTCTTTCAAGTACTTCGGTTGTTTTCTAGTAGTTATTGACAAGGCCAAGGGGATCCTGCCTGCAGCAGGAGGAGTATTGCCATCAGGTTGAGGGAGGGGATCCTGCCCCTGCACTCAGCTCTGGTGAGGCCACATGTGGAGTACTGCGTGCAGTTCTGGGCTCCCCAGTACAAGAGGGACGTGCAACTTCTAGACAGGGGCCAGCGTAGAGCGACAAAGATGATTAAGGGACTCGAACATCTTATCTTATGAGGAAAGACTAAGCGAGCTAGGCCTGTTTAGCCTGCAGAAGAGAAGACTGAGAGGAGATCTGATCAATATGTACAAGTACCTGAGGGGAGAATGCACAGAGGTTGGGACCAAACTCTTCTCGTGGTGGGCAGTGATAGGACAAGGGGTAATGGGTACAAATTGAAACACAGGAAGTTCCATCTCCATATGAGGAAAACTTCTTTGCTGTGAGGGTGCCAGAGCCCTGGCACAGGCTGCCCAGAGAGGCTGTGCAGGCTCCTGCTCTGCAGATCTTCCCAACCCGCCTGGCTGCCACCCTGTGCCCCGTGCTCTGGGTGTCCCTGCTGGAGCAGGGGGTTGGACTGGATGATCTCTAGAAGTGCCTTCCAACCTCAACCATTCCGTGATTCTGTGATATGTCTGTGATAGGAATATTCCCTCTCACAAGGGCACTCAGTTTCCTTTAACACTCATGTCTGACCCTAGTTGGATAAGTTAAACAAAAACTATTCAAATCAAATGGGTTTATCAGTAGAAGAATCAGAAAGAGTGGAATCACCTTTAGTCCAGAAATTGACTCAGGGTGCTGCTCCAGTCCTTAGAAATATGTATTACTAAAATCCAAATCAGATGTGAATTGATACCTAGAAAATGGCATATGATTGAAATAAACTCTACCTAAGATACTTAGCATCTGCCTCGTAAAGTTTAACTTCAGAATTCCATGATGCAAGACTTCCTTGTTGCTATTTCTACTGGCGTGTTATTGAACAGATCGGAGAGATTACATTTATTTTATCAAATGTTTGCTAAGACCACAGTTCTGAATTTCTACTCAAAATAACTTTTAAGAATGCAAATAGATCCCTATGAAACTTGAACAAATGTTTAAAGCTAAGTTTTCCTGAATCAGGGTTTAAATAAGCCATTATTTCCTGTTTGAAAAGGCTCCTAGTAACAGGCAGCAATAACTTTGGGAGATAAAAAGGAGCTGACAGTCTAAAATAATGTTGGCCCACAAAGACTTTATCCTCGCTAAGTCCTAGATCTGCAGAGATCTTGCACAGATTTCCACAGAACTGCAGTCCCATCCAGATAAGCTGAAACTGCCATTTAACAATCTCTCAGAATTATCCCCAAGTTTTCTAATGGTTTAATCCAAAACCATTACGCAGGGAACAATGTTTGGTTATGCTCCTACAGAGAAATTATACACATTTGCATAATGAAACCACACAGTAAGATACAAGGCTATGCAAAATTATACTCTCTCATAAAGGAAGAACACAAAATAGAATTGTGTGTTTGAAACATTGAAAATGTATGACACTTCTGTAAGAAGGAGAAATTTCAAATGCTGTCCCAATTGTGTGATGATGTCTTCAGGCATGACAATTTGTCCAGTCAGGTCTTTTATCCTAATTTTTTTTCCTCTGCAGCAATTCCACTGGGGACCATTACTGACATCTGTAGTTGCCAGCGCTGCAATCTCCATGTCAGGTCTTTTTCAAGGAAGGTGCCACTGCAGCTAAAATGTCACCTGGAGAGATTTGTGTTACATGGCACGTCCAGGACATTTCTCTCCTGGAAAGCGCTGGAGGCAAAGCAAAGAGGGTGCTCGTGCCTGATAGTCCCTGCTGCCGCTCTGACTCTCATCATCCTCTGTTCAGATGTCCACGCTGGGAAACATCTAGGAATCACCTCAACAGGGGGACGGCGATACTCAGATTTCTAGAGATTCAACACTTGTAAAAGATGAAAGATGCATGAAACAGGAGAATAGGTAAAATAGTTTAACAATTCAGAAAAAAAAATGCAAGTCAGTGGGTATTTTGAATCCAATTAAAGAGGCCAAAACATTTTAGTTTTGTTTGTTTGTTTGTTTCTTTTTCCTTTTCTTTTTCTTTTGAAGCTCTCTAGATTGGCAATTTGTGGAACTGAGATTGGGTCCTGAGATTAGAGAAGAAACTAAACAAATGCAACACAACTGCCAGGATTTTAATGCCAGGATTCTTAATCCAAAAAGTCCTGCAGCATTTGGCAATGATCATTTCCATTGTGAAATGAGGGAGAGAGAGGGAATAAATAAATAAATAAATAAATAAATAAAAGGATGGAGCCATTTGGTAATTACCATCTGAGATTTCTGAGATTCACTTTGTGGAACAGTTCAAAGAAGTGAGACAAGGTCCTCTCCTATTCAACGGCTAAAACTCTGATCTTCTGGGCAGCTATAATTTGCTCCATCAGAACCACTTTACAAACTCTACTTCTCCTCGCTGAGAACTGGATCAGACCCCTTTGCTTCATTGCTACCTAGGATTTTTTCTTGGAACACTAATTCCTCATGCTAGTGACAAGAACCATAGGTAATGATGAAAGCAGTTTGGCTACAATTTAGAAAACACTTATACTATTTCCAAGGAGAATGGAAAGCTACATATCTGAATCATCTAAATTAATAGGCAATATGGAATAAAGTTGAAAAAAAGGTTGGCCAAGACCTTTGCTGTTAGAAAACATGGAGTTTATGGTTGTATATAGCCAGCTGTGTGCATCTTTAATCCTTTATGAGGTAGACTGAAGCCAAGGGTTGATTTGCTGCAAATTTAAATACTAAGAAAGCAGATTTAGGATGAATATGATATTTTGAAGCATTTTCTGCTTACACTAGCCAAAATCAAAAACCCACACAAGAAAAGGAGAAATCTGCTTCAGCTTGCTAAAGAAGTAACAGAACATTTATTCCTGGCACGGCAAGGGGGGGTGAGAATGAGGGGGAAGAACAGAAATGAGAGCTGATAGGGAACATTTGTTGTATGTAAAATTGACTGCAGTAGAGAAAGTACTAACGCGTGTGATGCACTATAGCATATCACATATGAGAGAAAGACATTACATGCCGCATCCACTAAATCAGTGTGGATCTGTGCTTAGCTAAGGATAATAACTAACCCCTATGCTTAGATATTTTATCACTTGCATGTGTTAAAGTAACCATTCCTCTTCAGCCTGTTTAAGGAAAGACTATTCAGAGGTCCATGCCAAAACTGAATCCTGGGTCAGACCTACATTTCTGCTTACAGGTGAATTAGCCTTTTTTAATTCTCTTCTATACCCCGCTCAGTCTGGTGGTCTTTATTGTAAAGTGAAATTTGGCGGTTTTCCAAAGACTAATAGAAAGTTTGCTGAGACAACGTTGTGAGCCTTTGACTGTTTCTCTAAATGATGTCCTAGTTTCCCATGAATAGAAGAACTCCTACAAGGAAGGGATTTGAGAGCTGGACGCATTTCAACTAGTGAAAAGACAGTTAAGAGGGTATTAAATCACAGAGAGGGTATTAAATCATAGTTTACAAGTACTTATGAGGGATATAAGGTGGTAGACATTGTATTTTTATATTGCAGAATACATGGGGAGCTTCTTTTGTTCACTTACTTTCCATTTGACTGCTATTAGATACAGGCTTAAGGTCCATGCAAGCAGTCAAGAAAGGTGGGCCAGGGAAAGTAGAACTTAGTATCATTGTATTTATGCTTTTTTTTTTTTTTTTTTTTTT
>VZSV01000069.1:593734-616059 GCA_013398735.1 Nothocercus julius
TCGCCCTGCTGCAGACGCTCCTCCTAATGCACCCCAGGATCCCCTTGGCCTTCTTGGCCACGAGGGCACTGCTGCCTCATGGGCAACTTGTCATCAACTTGATGTTTACGCTTTTTAGGAATAGATCTATATACTTTTCATTGCTTGTAAAGATGAGCTTTCTATATTGACATTAGTAAACTTCATTCATAAATAGTATTAGTTAATTATTCAGACAACTTTTTGCATGAGAATCTTTTGCAGGAGGATCTTTTGTCCTTAAATATCTATTTTATATTCATGCTCAAAATGCTCATAAGCTAAAATATAATCATCATTACACTAATATATAATTTTAATTATTTTTCAATTTAAATTATTTTTTTTATGCTTCAGTATCGGAACTCTCCAACCCCAAACTGAGAGGCCATGCACACAGAGAGGATAGATACTGACTTACAGAATTGGTTCTTTGCAAATTTGTCAATTTTTCTTTTTTTAGTGTAATTTAATAAAAATACAGGGTATCATGTGTAAACCTCAAGTGTTTTATGATTTTCTTTAAAATATTGCTCAAGGGACTTCCTATCATGCATGCATAACAGTTCCAATTCCTTAATATACTTTCTAACAATTTTTATGTCCTTTCCAAGGAGGAGAAATATACTGATGAGCCCAGATCTGAGAGTCAAGTGGTTTCTTTCCTATTAGCAGGTCTCAGTGATAATAACAGTTATTCAGACACAGTTGTCTCAAGGAAAATAACAGTTATTCAGTCACAGTTGTGATCAATGGTGTTAAAACATTAAACTGGCGTGACTTGATAAACAGGGTAAGATGAGGACATACAGAGCAGACAAGTAAGAACCCAAAATATCTCATTTAACTTCCTGTGGCATGTAGTCCCAAAGTAGAAGTTTTTATCTGAGCATCAGAGAAAAAGTAGCCTCTCTTTTGGAGATGAAGTCTCCAACTCCTCCCCACCACCAAGTCTCACATCACTGCTCAAGTGTCAGCAGACGGACAGCTTGAGCCCAGATGTGATGTGAGGTCATTCCCTCTCCTGCTAAGCAGAGATGTCAAACACTTGAGTTCTGCCTCCTCCTCTTTGGACCGAAGCAATTAATCCAGTTCTCTCTATCCACCTGCCTATCTTCATAATATCTGTCAGTACTCAGTTGTTTCCAGGACTTCTATCCTCCTTTTTAACCTGGTGAAACTGGTGAACAGAGCGAGAAATTATTAGCTGAGGACACACTGGTGCATGAACGGGCAACACGACCATGTCAGCAAAACTTATTAAGGAAGCAGGATGAAAGTGGTAAAAAGCTACTGGCACTAAATTAGTGGCAATAAATTTAGACATCGAGGTGGAAAGCTGTGACAAGTATCTTTGCTGAAGCTGATCCAGCTTTAATGAAAGAATTAAAGATTCATCAGGCCATACAGAAAGAGCAAAAAAGAACCATGACTCTGTCTAGTGGTTTGGGCACATGCCTGGGTGAGCAGTGATATGAGGTGGCCAATGTGAAGAGAGACTTGAGCTGTAATTGTACAAGAAAACACCAGTACTCATGAGATTAGACAAGTGACTACAATTGCTCCCACTGTAATTTTTTTCTTTATATCCAAGTGGTTACAGCCCTCATCTGGGATGTCTGGTGTATCCTACCAGGTGAAAAAG
Source organism: Nothocercus julius (assembly GCA_013398735.1). Lineage (NCBI taxonomy): Eukaryota > Metazoa > Chordata > Aves > Tinamiformes > Tinamidae > Nothocercus > Nothocercus julius. The sequence continues at coordinate 595,398 of VZSV01000069.1, forward strand.
CTGACTTGAAGCTCTTGAGTCCTCAGCAACATTTTACTCAAGTAACTTCTGCAGCTGGTGAAGTTGCCCAATGCCTGGTTTTGACCAAAGTCCTGCCTGTCAGGCATGCTCCAAGGTTATCTTCTGGATCAGAGATCCAGGTAGATGAGGTAGATGGAGGAATGGCTAGTTGGGAATGCAGATATGGCTTAAGCATGAGTTAACACCATGAAAATGAGATACTTTTCAGGCTTGTTCAGAAACAAACCAGTAAACTCCAAGGAAATATTACTGTTGAATATAAGGCATGAAGGAGCGAGCTTTGAGGCCTGCCTGCAGTGATGATCATTTGAACTGCCCTGTGGATGCATTCCTAAATTTACTGATGTAAGGAAGGGGCTATTCCCACGAGCTCTAGGACAACCTGTGTTTCTACAGGACAGACTCCCTTCAAACTGTTCCAGCAACTGAGTCGTAGCTATGCAGGTGTCAATTTGTAATTACATGTAGACCTCAAGTGATTCTTAGTCCTCACTGATCTGGCTTGGCTTTGCACCAGCAGCAAATTGGGTAATGAGAGCTTATTACTTATCCTCAGAAGAAAGAAAAAAAAAAAAAAAAAGAAAAGAAAAAATAAAGTGGTTCTTGCTGCCATTTCTGTGTTAATTATATATGTTGCTTGAATGATATTTTGAAGTAACATTTGCCATTATGGATATATAGATGAAAAACATGGGTGTATGCTTGGGTAAAACAGAGAGAAAAAAATGTCTATATGATACCTAATTTGGGAACGTATCAATGCAGTAACTTGGAAGTCACTGTTTGTAGGGCAATAGGAGCTTCAGTCAAATGTCAGGGATAAATTTACCTTGCTGGCTACAGAAAGATTTAATACCACGTGAGCTTTTACCTTCACACATTATAAATTCACGGTTTATAACAGACTGATACTGTTCCACACATATTCCTTGCTTTCCTCATGGCAGCAGACAGGGCCAAAATCAGATTACAAGAGGTTAGTGAGGACAAAGAGTGTCAGTAAATTCAATAAACCACCCTAGCCTTGCTTGTCACCTTCTTACCTATTAAGATACGGTTTAATCAAATTCACAAAGACATTTTTATCAAAATTTGGTAACCAGTTCTGTAACTTCTGTGGTGTTTTTTAGTTCATTTAGGATTTAAATGGGAATAAAGTACTTCTTGCACACTATTTAAGCAGGCTCCATGGCAGCGTTTTGACAAGCACGGGGCATTACCCTTTCAGGTGCTTTCACATCTCTGCATGACACACGAGCTCTGAGTGTCAGGATGCTAGAGAGGAGGGGGCTGGGAGAAGCCAGCAGAGGCAGGGAGGTTAAAAATGAGCAGTTAAAAGAGAGCTCACTGAGTAGTCAAAAGAGCAGAGTGCAGTATATCTCAAAAATAAATAAAAATATGGAAAACAGTACTGTCTTCAACATATGTCAACTCAGGTTGCATGTCAAAAAAAGACATTTGGCAGGAGATGGATGCTAGAGGAAGTTCTCCCCATAATAAGTTTTGCTTGGGCATCTGCCTGTGTAATAAACTTTCTGCAGGGAGAAGGGTGTGACCCTCTGATCCTTTTTTATCAAGGGCAACAGCTTTGCAGCAGGATGGAGTTACACAGGGAAAGTGCTGTCAGCTTGTGAGGCTGTTTCATTACCAACGTGCCTGTTAGCTGCTGGCACGGAGCGGCCCATCTTTGATCTGCAAGGAGCTGGCTAGGAACACTGTCTGCTCATCTCATTTTAATTTTGCAAAATTACAGCAGGTAACTCCAATTTCACACCCTGCTTCCCTCACAACTTTCCTTCTCGGTGAAGGTCACAGCATACTGTGGATGTGCAGAATGGATTTCTGCTCCAATCTTGTCATTGGTAACAAAAGTAAGACAGAACAGGTGGTTTCTACAAAAATCTGGGTGTCCCATGTTCGCCTGTGTGACTGTAGTTTGCTGGATCCCCAGGACAGCATTAAATTAGCTGATCGAAATCCTGAAAAATATTTTAGGTAAGAGAACAGCGCGGCTGAGGTTATAAAACCTACTGGCCATCCTTGGATGATATCCAAGTTGCTACTTGTGCGGAGCTCTGTGTTGCTCCAGTTCCACAGCTCTCAATACCAAGATTTGTCACTGAAGGCCAGCTAAGGTAGGTGCCCCACAGCTGCGTTCACATGGGGGCACCCACATTATTTGTGCGACACCCAGCTCTGTGTTGGGTTACTTGCTGCAAACTCCCTGAAACTGCCTTGCCACAAGTTTTCTCGTTTTCTTTTTCTTTCTTGCACCACCTCGTAATCCTTTACTGCCACTAGAAGCAAGAAGAAGAATCCATCTTTAGATATCCAACCTTCAGATGTTAAGAATAACTTCATGGGCTTTATTTATCAGAGGCATGAGTCTAAACACAGCTATCCACTATCATTTTAGGGTCTGTGGAGCATCACATCTGACTGCTGCTTCAGCTGCGGCTCAGGATTGGCAGTTCCCTACATACTCTCAAGGTCCCTAACAGGAGACAAGCCAATAAATTCTGGAAATGGCTAACCACAGCAGCCCGATTCAATTCTACTGTCTCGGAAGATGAAAGATTTGGATTGCTCTATCAGTGGACAAGTTTCTCGTGTAGTTCCTGTGCTTTCAAGGTGTGCATGGAAAGCAATCTTTGTTACTAATATTTTACAAAAACAAGAGTGGGAGGATGAACAATCAGAGATATCCTTAACATTTCCTAAATAGCTCCCATTAGGTATCTACAACTTTGGTGGAAGCTAAGAGCACCCTGTTTTTTACATTTGTCAGATGTACAAGGCTGAAATTAATATCTGCAACAGAAGCAACATAAAGTCAGGGACAATGATATTTATTTGTTTACTGTTTATGAATAGGGGATATTTTGACACAAAAAGATTAGGAAATGCATACTGCAACCCTAAAAAGAAAATGACACAGATGATTTGATGAAGCAGCACATGGTAGAATTTAGTTCTGTAGGACTAGTCTTTCAAAAAAATCAGTTTGCGTAAAGGGAGTACATTGTACTGCCAAGTTGTGTTCCTCTGTGCTTGGCTTTGCTATGGGCACCACAGCGCTCCATGCAGCAAAGCACACAAGGATCAGCTCAAATTAGATTTGCCCTCATTTTCCTTTGGGATATAGGCATATACTCCAAACCATCCTTGATTTGGCAGGGACTAATGACTCTGGAGGAGAGCAGGGTCATGAAATGTAAGTGAGGGTTATTTAATGCAACCGAGGCTAAGCCGAGCATAATTACTGTCACTATTGTGAACAAGAGAACACTGTTGTTTTTGGTTTGGGTTCCCTATGTAGGAGCGATATTTGTAGATTTACAGATTGGGTTGTAAACTGTGCTGCTGTTGTACAGAGATGCACAGTGGGAGGACGAGAAACACCAAACATCAGTAGAAACAAGAGAAATTCAGACCGGATATAAAGAAAACATTTTTCACCAAATGGAAAGTCATTCACCAGGGCAGGTTGTCCACAGAAGTTATCCCAGGCTCTTAAATATGGTTGGTAGAGCTAATCTAAAAATGAAAAGCAGACAGAAACGTGAGACATGGGAGACAAAGGTCAACCTTGGAAAGAGACATTGCAGGAAGCAGGGAAACCATGATTTAAATGCAAAATTGTTCTACTGCAAGAAACAGAAGATATTTTGATTTGCTAAAGCAGTTTGCACCCAACAGAATATCTGTGTCTTCTCAACAGAAGCTGAGAATATCTGTGACTTGTTGCAGTGAAGTGTAGTAACGGAAAGTTTCTTTAATTTGTGACACACAATAAAGACAAAAAAAAATAAGAAGCATGAAATAAGATACAAATGACATAATTTCTAAGTAACACCTTAAACTATATATTTTCAGATTTTTCATTTTTGCTGTACATTTTTTTTTATACAATAATGTATATACTTGGAAAATGTGTTGTTTCCTCTCTCTAGTTTGATCCTTACATTCTTCTGCCTGTATTTCTTTCTCTTTAAAAAATACCAGTTATTTTTATTTCTCTTATTTCATCAAGAATAGTTCTGGATATCTCTATGACTTTAATTAATACACCAGCCTACCTATATTGCAGTCTGTGACACTGCGCTAATTTACAGCTGCCGAAAATGTGTTATTTTAATTATAAAATCACATACCTTTTCCTTCGTATTGCATTTAGCAGCACCAGCATTATATATTACCATGGAAAAGAAAAGACAATCATGCCTTGACAAAGGAAAATGATAAATTCTTGCTAGAACCATCTCAAACGCAGCTGACATTTCACAATAATTAACAGGTACTACCTCTACATAGCAAAGTGCAATTATCTTCCGAACAACCAGCCTGAGGATTTTTGTCATTAACAACAAAAGAGAAGAGCATATGTTACACAGCCAGGGCCCTTATATTACTGCCTTCTTGCAAAAATATAAATCAGGCGGGCGCAAGAGGGAAATGGCACCAGTATCCCTTTACCTCTGATTGTACACCAGGGAGAATATACTTAGATATTGTCACCCTAATCACTGTAATCCAGTTTCTTGTGTTCTCAATGGTTTTGGATACAGCATTTATTTTTCTGTCTAAAATATTCAAAGCTCTTTAAAACACTAGTGAATATGGTATTCCTATTAATTGCTCATACTGAACTGCTCAGTAGTCACATATCTAATGCACGTTTGCAAACATGAATTCATTATACTACACACAACATTCATTAATTAGGTAAGCTACATAACAATGTTACTAAAGTACACCAATATATACATAAATATTTTTTCAAAGACTACTCTGGTGCAAAATTCAGCTGCTCTTTAAAAATGTATAGTAGTATGTATACTCTACTAGTATGTAGTAGTATAGTAGTAATGTATATTCAGCTGAACATTTAGGAACAGGCATCTAGCAGAAATACTATACTTTGCTGACAATATGCTTAGCGTATAATTAATTATGCTGGACAGCAAGCAGAAATTACTCTTGAGATTGTCACAGGTTTTTAATAACTACAAATATCTTGAGTTTTTGACCCAGGCAAGGCTCATGCTTGCGGCAGTAGCACACTCTTAAAAATAAAGGTTTAAAAAATAAAACAAGAGTTTTAGCCATGTTGGTACCATGAGGATCACTCCACCCAGTTCCAGTTTGATATTCAGCTTTGTTGGTTGTTACTTTCAGAAAGAAAGCTCAAATTATCCTCATCAAAACACATTCACTTAAATTAGGTGCCTACATCCAGAGCACAGCCGTTCTAGATTTCTTCCTTGGTGAAAGGGAAATATAAGCAAGTCAGCATGAGACAATTTACAGTTTTTCCCTAAAGATCCTATCACCTAAATTGTGTTGCACTTCATCAGGGCCATTTTGGTGCTCCAGCACTTTAATTACACCATGTCACCAATGACCTTAATTGATCAGGGGTCATTTCCCTCCATTCATGGTTGACTACCTGGCTTACAGGTACCTTCTTACTCTGCTTCTCACCTTGATCTCTGCTTTTGTGTTTCAGTTCCCCAGAATTTTAATTTTTCATTATAATCTGTTCAACTGAGCCACTCTGGAGCCTGTAGATGTGCTGGCTTCTTAACACACAGCATAGCTGCTATCTGTTGCCCTGACAGATTTCTTGAAATGGCATGATCTTTGCCATAGCCTGAGCCCAAGAACCTGCCTTCTCTTCCTGTAGTTGTCCTGGGCTGACCCTAACCACTGTGCATGACTGATCATGGTCCACATGGGGTTAACTGATATACGTTGTGCCTATATGACAACCTGCCTACAGTCACGACGTTGCAGCAAGTGATATCGCATATTTCTACAGAAGATCCACAAGAAGGATCGTGGCTGGTCTTGTGATGTCTTCACTCTGCAGTTTTAGTGATGTTCCTTGGGTCCTTAATGACAGATTGGACAAGATGGAATTCACGCATTTGCACAACTTTATGAAGCAATTAGATGCCATCATTGCCAAATATTGGGCCAGGAGATAAGGAATGGCCCTTGCCATTTCACTAATAGTGAAAAATTAGTGAACTATCTACATTTCAGAACAGGTCAACCTAATTGTTAAACTGTCAGTAAAATGTCAGTCCTACCACATCGAATTACATGTATTGTACACAACCAGCATATTTTTTATGTATATGAAATCAGCATCTAGTAACATCTTTTTTTTGTTTGGTTTAGACTTTGAAGGATGCAACTACCTTAAGGAATTTCATGCTTTGTTGCTAGAACACAGCTATCTTGTTAGATGATAATCATGACTAATTATAATAGCTTTTTTTAAAATGTCTGAAACAAGTTTAAGTTTGAAACTTGACTTAAGTTTCAACTTTCAGATCCCTTACATGGGATTTGCTTTAAGTTTCAAGTTTCAAATCTCATATATGCACAAATACAAATGTCTATATTCAGGCATTGGGGAGTCAACATTAACTTCAGCATGCAATGGTCTGGCTCCTTAATACTACTGTAAAAGTGTACTTTACATAAAAACAGAGTTAAATTCTGCTGTCAGCTGTGCTGATGGAAGCCTGTTGGCATCACTGGGGAGGCACCAGAAGAGCACTCTAATCTCCTCTGGATTGCACAGCCCTTAGGAGCATGCAGCTCTTTTTAAGAAGGGGATGGTTTTCTCTGTCATGTTCAATAATTCAGATAATTTGAACTTAACTGAACAACATGTAGGGAATTTAGTGAGGCTGCTTAGCGTACTGGAAAGAACCCTGAGGCACAAAAGTTGGGTTTGCTGGCTATTTTATTAGCAGCTAGTAGTTTGGAGGAGAATTTTCCTTTGTGTTTTTGGCAGTTAGTCATGGATCTGAATGTTTTATTTCCTTATTGGATAAATGCAGTAGATGAGTTTTTGCTGGCTTATATTCCTATTTCACAACAGTGGAGATTTCCAGTCAGGAGAGAGAACTAAGTCAGTCTCAATTTTTGGCACTGAAAAACTCCAAGGCTGTGTCTTCCCCATGTTTACAGCATTAATTCATATAAAAATAGTCTTATAGATATTGTAAATACATTTGAAAAAAAAAAATGTTTGCAAAAATGATGAGTCCTACAAGTGTTTTGTGCTTACTTTTTATGTGTATTAAATCCAAACTATATATCGAATAAGCTTGCATGTATGTCTAGTCAGTTATGCTAAGTAATTGAGACTTATTTTCACTACGTCAGATCATCCATTTTCATTAAGCTTTGGAAAAAAGAAAAAAAAATCTTGCAAAAGACTGCAAGGTCCTAAAGAGATTGGGGACAACATGGGGGAAGGCAAAACACGCTGAGCATTCAGCTATTGCATCCTTCTTTCTGATCACTGCAGTGCTGTCCCTTCAATACTTAGCTATAATCATGATAACAGACATCCAGAATATCTTGGTGTGGCATAAGAGCCTAATCTGAATGTAACTGTAATTTATGCTTTTTGATATTGTCAGATTGTGGATCGAAAGAAAGCAATAAACCTTTGCTCATTTTTTGTTTGTTAAAAAGCCAACTAAAAGTTGTAATCATCTGATCTTTTTACTTCTTTAGAAATAAATTCCCATTTTGAGTAGTTCACCTGTCTCAAATTTATCTGAAACCCATTTAAATAGAGAAAAACATAGACATCTTTTAACTCTTCATATACTTCTACACTTCCCAAATTGATGCTGCTGAGACTAAACAAACAGAACCTTTTTTTTTCTCTCGAGTTACAAGTTAGAAAGAAAAATTCATTAGGTACACGAAATACATAAAACACAGGAACATTTTTGCACAAATGTATCTTGTGCAAAATTCTTTGAGACTGATGACATAAAAGAACTCAAACAGAAGGCATGCAGAAGGAAAACAGTTGAGTAAAGTTCACAAAGATTACTACAATTGACTGTCTTTCTAGACATTTTAGGTCGCATTGTGACATGGTGCACCGTGGTCCTCAAGCCAAATTGAGAGTACTCTGTGGGTACACAAAAGTGGGGAGAACCACTGTTGTCAAGAACTGGCAATCGTGTTGAAAATACATATTCCAACTGCTTCTTTAAATCCAGCTCTGCCTGCAAATGCCTGGGCTATCACTTTATGCAATGCAATTTCCAATATGAAAATGACATCCTGGGAGCTTCAGCCTATTTATTCAATTTGTGGCAGCATGCAAGAGCCTTGCGTGCAGACCAGGCTTCTGTTGTGCTACATAACACTTCCTTACAAATAACACGAACTGAAGGCCAAGGGTAGGTTGGGGCAGGAGAACTACTAACCGAGTTCTATGTCCAATAGCTGTTCCCAGAATTAGTACGAGATACTCGGCCAGCAGGCTAGGACATTTTAAGAGCATGAAATTCTTACTGTACAGAGCTGTTGGTGTGACAGAGACCTAGGACCTTGTCTGCCTGTGCTTCAAGCTGATAACCTGCAGGCCTGACAGTGTTAGCTTAATGCTATACCTAACTTGTTAAAATACAGGTAAGCTGAGAAACTCCTTACACAACATGTCATGGAGACTGAAGCTTTACTTGAATTCCAAAAGGTACAGGAAACATTTACGGAAGAAAAATCCATTGGAGGTTGTTGAATACAAAGGCAACTAGTCTATCTCAGATAGTCTTTGAATCACAAACTGCTGGAAGGTGAAGATTTTTGGGAAAGCATCTCTGCACACTCGCTTATACTTGTCTTCACTGTATGCTGCTGGCCAGGAAATAACACTGCGTTAAAAGCTCTAGTGCAATATAGATGATTTTATAGTCATATCCAAGAGCTAGCTCTGATCTGGATCCACTGTACAAATACCTAAGGTCTGAAAACAACATTGCTTCCTGTGCTTGTATTTGTTCAAATCAGCCCCGTATCTCCAGTGTCGATGCACTAGGGGATATAGGTGCCAGGCGTGAGCCACGGGAAGAAATCTCTACAAATTTTGTCAGGATTCTGTTTTAATTCTGCATTTCTTTTTCTTTTTACCAGTAATCTAATCAGTGCCAAGCTCAGGAATATATCTGTTCTGGGCATTTTCTGTGGTTATTTTATCTCAAACTATAATGAATCCAATTGGTTACGAATGAAATAACCCCAGCAAAACCGTGTGCGCTAAGCCTGTTTGATTCTAGCCTTCTCTTTATCTTACATCTCCAAAATAGGCTTTTTCTTCTTCTTCTTTTTCTTCTTCCTTTTTTTTTTTTTTTTTTCTTTTAAAGAAACTGTCACCATATCTACTACTGTTATGGATGACTTATCTTTAAAAACAAATTGAGTCCAAGAGTTCAAGCTAGCAAACTGCATGTTGGCTGAATGGGTGAGTATCCTTCTTTAAACACAGAACATTAACAGTGTCTAGGGGAAGCTTCTACAAAAGGCATATTGATTTTTAATAAATATAATGTACCAATCACTTTGTAACAGCAAAGATACATTAAACACAGTGCAGGACTGCAAATCTTTTTAAATACATGCATATATTCACATACATATACATTTCCATAATCCAGTAAGATTGCTTTTCACAAAGCAAAAATAGCCTGTGCAATATATAAACAGATATATAGGTATATATGAAAAAATGCTCATGCCCTTCTTTAATTCTTCCTTTCCTTCAAGGCTAGTTTCAAACACCAATTTCTTTTTTTGAGAGTGGCAGCGGTGGAGGTGAGAGGTTCTCAGGATAGGAAGGACATTGGAAAAAATTTGTGTACGCATTTTGTACACTTTTCTATGCCAGGACTTTAACTGGGAGAATCCAGTATCATGACAATAAATAAAGTAAAAAAAAAAAAAAAAAAAAAAAGTAGTATCTTGTGGATACCACAAGACCTGGAAATTTCAGGTACAGAAGATACAAGACAATCTTTACTGACTCAAAACATGCCATGGACAAACTACCCAAGAACAGCTAAAAGCTCTTATTTGGACCTATGTTTTTTGTAAAGTTTTCAGAAAGAGTAAAGACAAGGTGGGGGGAAGTGGCGTGCTTGGCCATCATCCGACACAACGGAGCGAAGCGGAGGGAAAGAGGGAAGGTCTGTCTTTGAGTGCATCTAGCACCACTCGGTTTTGCTATATAGTGAAAGGAAAGGTATTAAACTTAGTGGAATCCAAAGAAAGGATTGGACACAGTGAAAATGCACTGCTAAAAAGTTGAACATAAGAGGGATTAGCTCTGAGCCTTACTCATTTACTCTAAAAGCTCCTATTCCCACAGCATCAAAGCCTTATGTGCAACTTAATGTCTCCCACCTTACAAGGTGGATGAGCCAGTGTGATAAGGGAGAAGCACAGTACCTTTTCATAAGTCTTTGAGGAAGATTAAAGAGCAGCAGGGATTCTGATCCAGGTGATCAGACAGGTGAATGCAGGGAAAAAGAGTTTCAAGGTAACCAAAGGGAGGTTCAGGATTTTAATTCAGAATAATGACCAGATAATTGAGATTAATAAGTGAGATGGTGCAAAAGAGAGAGTCTTGAATAAAAGGGGAACAAAAATGAATGAAAATTAGTGTTACCTACAGATTAACCATATCTCCCTATGGACAGATAAGGTGTTTTTTTCCATCATGATCTGCAGATTGCTTTTAATATAAGCACACAAAGTCAGATCTACCAATGCTGAGTATAAGCTAGCAAGCCCTGCTGGACCTCCATGAGCTCCATGTGGAGCAAGTTTATGCATCTTTATATTTCTTGTAGAGTTTCTTCACGGGGTATATAATATTCTAATAGATAACTGATAGCACTCTGTGTTTTCAGAAAAAAACAAACAAACAAAAAACTTAGTTCTTTATAACATACTGAATGAATTAAAAATAAAAATAAAATTAAAAATAAAAATGTCCTTCTGCATAAATGTCTCCACTGAAAGATAAAAAAATAAATAAAGGATCATTTATGGTTTTCTGCATCCACCAATCGATAAAGACTGCATTTTGAACTGTTGTTTACTTCAATAATCCAGAGGAATATGCTCTGATTACTTCACACACCAATCAGGCTCCCACGCAGCTTATGAGATCTATGACAATGTGCCAGTTGATAAATACGGCAAAGAAGTATAGCCTTTACTGAGAGATTAGTATTCATTTTGCAGACTGCATTCTAAATGGAAAGTACTTTGTCATTTAAGATTAAGTACCTGTTTTGGCATTGTAACAGATGTTTTGAAAAACCTATTAAAAAGAATCATACTGCTGCTTTTGTCTAATAGAAAAAAAAAAAAAATAGTCACCTTATCATTACAAATTAACAAATTATCCCCAAGAAAGTTTCATTAAAATGCCTTAAATCAACTTTCATACTCTTCCAACTACTGTTGTTTTAAAAATTTTCATTTTATAATACACAACCCTGCATTATTTTGATTAGTGTGTTAATGTCATCAGCACCACCCTTCTTTGACTGCTCTTTAGTGGCAAGAGCATCTGACGTGTGGCTTTTTGACCTTAAATAACTGTTTCCCTCCTACTGCTTATTTGAGGTTTGTCTATCACCATTTTACTTGCTGAGCTGTAGAAAAGCCACAAAAAAAAAAAAAAAGCAATATCAAAGTTTTTAAATGTGATTGTCAAATTTGAGAATTTCATGATAGTTGCCACACAAGTCACCTGAACACAAGTGTGTGTTCTGGACCCAGATGTGTCAAGATCCTTGGTGTCCACATATGTCTTTAAATGCCTCATTCCATTACATAGATCTTTCTGATAATTTCAGTAACCTTGGGCAAGCACAAGATCACCGGAATTCTCACCAGCCTCCATGAACCAAGCTGCCTTAATGCTTGGTGTCAACCTATGTTCATGGAGATGAGCTTGGCCTTACCTTCACCTTGACTTTGGTGAGGTGACGATCTAGGAACTTTCGACTGTGAATTTCAGTGCTTTCTTTTGCATTAATCTGGATTGACTTCTGCACTATACAGTGCAGTGTACTACATAGCTCACAGAATGGAGCTACCTTCTATTCAGCACGTTAGGAGAAGGGATGTAGGACAATTTACACCAGACACCAACACTGAGAGTTACTTTCCATCGTGGACACAGATAGTTGCTCGTCACGCATAGTTGTGTTTCTCTGACATTTTGCAAGTGCACTTACTAGTGTTTAGGAAAGCAAAGGTTTACCTTCTGCTCATAAATACTTTTTGTCAAATTATATTTTTGTCAAATGTAATGATGACAAAAATGTGGTCTGAGGGTTCCAAGATTGTAATTTGGAAGAATGGTTGACCAAAACAAACAAACAAACAAAAAAAAACCCCATGAGATCATGGATAGATGGAGTTTAAAGCATTTGAGGTTGTGACTTGTAAAAGTGAGGTAGGGGGAAAGGTTGAATTGCTTGATGTTAAAACACAGACAAGTGTGTGTTTTTAAGTGAGTGAGACCCAGAAAAATAAAAAGCATTAAAATTCCACCTGCTTTTTTTTCTGAATTATAAGTGCGAATTTTTAAAATGCATCAGTAAGAACAGAAATTTGTCTAAAAATCATTCCATTTTCTGCACCATCTTCCAGAATATTACTATTCAAGGAAAAGGAAAGAAAAGTAAAGAAGTGAGGGTGATGAAATTATTTAATAAAGAGAAAGTGGCTAAATGAATAAGGCTTAATCCTTCAAATTGCTGAGCGGTCTGGCTATATTCCACCTAAGTTTTCTTTAAATCCTTGTTCGCTGTGAATGAAAAGATTTAGCAGAGGCAAGCCAAGGAACGTCATGACAGGATTATCACAAAAAATCAGCTAGTAAGAAACAGCAGGAGTAGACAAGTGCCTGGAACTGGAATTCAAGCTCTTGACTGTTCTTCTGACCTCCATCCAGGAAAAGAACCTGTGCTCACTTAAACTCTCATTAAAGCTGAGTCCACCACTCAATGCTTTACTGGATCATGTCTTACAGACTAAAAATCTGAATTTTTAGGAGCAAGAATTTTTTTTTTTTCATCTGGAAAAATTTACTTTGGCTGAAGATTCTTTTCAGAATATCTATAGAATACTCTTTAGAATATCCCTGACTTGGAAATCTTGTTCTTCTTCTGAGAGGGTGCCCAGTTGTGTCATTTCAAGAGAGGAGCAGGATCTTCTACCCCTTGCTGACTCGTAGGTCTCAGTCCTGAGTTGTGTGTACAGATTTCCTACCCAAACTGCAGCAAAAAAATATGGGACATGTTGCGAAAGGCTCCAGAAATGAGCAGAGTGAAAAGTTAAATAAAGAAGATGAGTAAAACACAGGGGACAACTGAGAAGATGAGCCCAAGTGAATGACCTAAGCGAGGATAAATTCTCCAGAGAATACACTTGAGATTTTATATGCAAGAAGAAACAGGCGCAGAACTATTGTCTCCCCTGACGTTTCCTCTTAGTGAAACAGTTATTTGGCAATGATAGAAATTCTTCACGATAAACTTCATGAATTGCCAGACTTGATTCTATTTAGGATAAATATGCAAATCTTGAGGAAAGCTGAAAGATGCTGTTACCTTTCATGTTGTTGTTTTAAGGATTAAGGCAATAAAAGTCATCAGAGAGTCATAAAGTAGAGCTTCATAGTCTGGATATGTGGACAGGGGAATACAAATACAGGGCATTGCTCCGATATCATCTCCACAAGAAAATATTAAGAGATGGAAAACAAATGTTATTTTAACTGTCAGATTGATCTTCTCAATAGCTATAATTAATCACAGTTAGTAACTGCTATAAAGTCACAGAGAGCTCTCTCTTAAGGAGGTTATATGGTAATGAAACAAAGTTATTCTCCCTCATGTTTCTTTCATAAATCATCAGCCAATGCACATGTATATGAGCTGTCTTCCAGCTGAGCTTTTCAGGAGTTAATAGGCCATTTAGAATTATTTAATGCTGGAGAAGCGAAAACATGACTGCCCTTTGAACTCTGCAAGGACATTTTCTCTTTGAGCAATTTATTCTTTGCTTAGGAACAGTTCAGAGCAGCGTGCACAGAATAACACTTCACTGCTGAATGGCATTTTAGACATTAATCACCTGAATTTGTATCAGGCTACATCGCACCAATAGATAACATAAAAAGTGTAGGTAGAGGGCAGTATGATACATTAATAAGGGAGATGTTCACTGTTTGGTTGCTAGTACAAACCTGGTGGCATGAGAAAGTTTTGATTATCTCATTCTTAGGTAAAACAGTTTGGGAGTAGTAAAGTTTTTCCTACTACTGGCAGTTGTAGTCCTCAAGTGTGCAGTGTCTCTTACCCATGGACTGGGGCGCTGCTTGAGCCACTCGCTTCTGTTTTCTTAAGAATTGAAGCCCAAATTCAACCCACTTACCTGCAAAGCCCTTAACTGAGATTGCTAAATTAGTTGCTTAATGAACCTAGGCTTTCTCGATGTTTACTGAAGAGAGGGAATCACTGCTAAAAACTATAGACACCTAGGATGGAAAAAAATACAGGAAAATAAGGTTCTGCTTAATGCCCCACATACAGGGCATGCTTTGAAGCAGAAAGAGACTGTGAATCTGAATAGCATCTGCTTCATGAAGGAGAAGAAAAATAGTCTGACTTACATAGTTAAGGTATTAAAATATTTATCTCTCAGCCTAAATACACCTGCACCTCGTTGATGAGTGACTACCAAAACGGCCCCAAATAACCTCTAAGAAGAGAGATGGCTGCAATAGCAAATATGACTTTGGATACTGTAGGGAAGATGTGTGCTTTTGGGTCCATTCTCACAGGGACACACACAACCTTGATGTTGCAAAGTGTTCTGTAGCACTATTAAACTCATAAATAGATTTTTCAATTGATTCATCTCCATTTATAGGAACTTAACTGCTGGGAAAATGTATAGATGCAACATTAAATAATGGACTGGACAGAGCACCAAAAGATAGAAACCTCAGGCCTGCAAATACTGCACAACTATAGCTGATCACTAGACTCAGCTATAGTTTAGGTTAAGCTACAACTTAGACTTCTAAGTTTCCTATTGTTCTTAAAGATTATAGTTTATCAATATTTCTGAACTGTTCTTTAAAGATTAGACTAAGGATCATATGCAGTCAGTATTAATCTCTGAACAACAATGCATCAAGTTTTAATCTCTTATTGCTCAAATGCCAAAGTACTTGCTGTCTTGGAATTATCCAGATAATGCTTTTCTTTGGAAAAAATTTCTTACATACTTCCTTTCTGTATGCATAAACATCACAGGTTGTCTCTTACTGAAAGTGCAATGCTACCTGCCTTATTTTTTAAAAAAGGTCAGTACTACCCATCTGTGCATTCTGTGCTGCATTCTATTCTTCTACATTCCTGCTGTTCAAAGTGGAGAACAGTCCTCTTTTTGTGTTTTTGTCTAATGAAAATTATTTCTTTTTATATATAGAAAAATTCTTGCTGTGCAAGGAGACAAGACACAGAACAATTAGGAACTCCCACTGGTCCTCACAGCATGCAAGGGGAAACTCAGTAGACAATTTTAAAGCACCTGAAAAGAACTTCAAAAATCCCATTATTTTTTTCCCTAAGAAAATCTGAAAAGCTCAGAATTTCAAAGATTTGCAAGTACTAGAGTTGAAACAAAAAAAATAGACTTGGAGTTGGAAAGGAGGAAAGAGTACTGCAAAACTAGAAGTACATCCAAAATTGTAGTAAAAGGCACTTTTTGAGAAAATACAAAAAGGACCACAGACAGATTGCATTTAAAAAAGAAAAAAAAAAAAAAAAAAGGTAGGAAAAGCACCAAAGTCTTCTTTTTTCATGCTTATTCTTTAACAAAGTTAGTCTTGTGTTGTCAGAATGCAAAGCTCTGCCCCTCTTCCAATATTTGCACTCCTGAAACACGGCCAAGCCTGCCCAGCCATGTTATCCAGATTACAGCTCTACTCAACACTAAACCGATGTCAAATTCAGCAGTTACTAATAAGAGTCTCCATGAAGTTCCCCACCGCTGACCCGGGACGTGGCTGCAGCGCTGCGGCACGGCAGAGGAGGGAGAGTGACCAACACCTCAACACACCGAGCGCGCAGACACACTCACGTTCCCACTTCTGCGCGTTCAGGATTCAGTCTGTTTCTCGGGAAAGAGGCAACAGCTGCAAATCACCATGAGTTCAATTTGGAGCATGATGAGCAGCACGTTGGGCTAATAAGGGGAACATCGGAAAGTGAGCAGCACGCTGCTGCAAGGAACAGACCACAGCTTCGGCTACCCCCTCCCTTCGTAGCTTCCTAAGTTAGAGTTGGCTAATGAGGTTTTTCAGGTATTTTAAGTTTGTTTTGTTTTTTTTTTTAATTTTAGCTGAGCTCAGAAAATGATTTTTTTTTTTTTTTAATGGAATTTTAAGCAACTGCTGTTGCAGAAAGCTGCCTGGGTTTCCTTTTATTGCTGCTTGTGCAGGTCAATTGTTCAGTTCACTTGTTCAGGCTGTTGTAACCGATAAAAATATCAGTTTTAAAGAGTAGCCGCCTTAAACCCCTGGGTTTAACAATCTGATTACAGACTCTGAACCTGGGGCTCCCAGGCTTCCAGCAGCATGGGAGGAAGCCAGAAAGTCCTATTACAACTTGCTGCCTTGTCATTACAGACCTTGGAAGTCCCTGGTGTCCAAGATTTTGGAGGGATAGTCCCACCTATGCCCTCCTAAGATTCACAAACTCCCTTCTCCAGGAGGGTCTGCTCATGAAGCCCCAAATCCCAGCCAGAAGACCATCTGTTGGTAATCCATGTTGGATTGCACTGAAAACAAATAAACAAACAAAAAAACACTTTCTTCCATCTCTTTAAATCATTGAAGCTTTTCAGTGTGGGTGCAATGACATCAGTCTGCCTGAGCGGTACGTGGGTTTTAGCTCCCAGATTAGACTATTAATCTCTGCCTTCCTTTTTCACTCTCTATCGTCCACCTCCAGGTACTCAGTCCTCATTTACCTTCCATTCAGCTGTGCATACGCAGGGATGTGTGGGGGGGTTATGGGGACAATTACAAGGGGACTTGTCTGTCCACTGCAGGTGACTGTGGGACGCTTTGCTGCCTCTCAATCTTCTTTACAGCCTCCTACAAAGCCGAGGCCAGTGCCAGCCAGTGATAAGAGCGCCTCATGGTCTTTCACACAGGACTGTCAGCTGAATTTTGCTGCTTCTGGAGAATAAATTAGCATTTTTTTTTGTTATTTATTTTCTAGTACTTGACCCATCTATGCAAGTTTTAAAGGTTGCAGTTCAAAAGCTCTATTTTTTATTACCCTGGATCTTGCGTAAGCATTTACACCTAGACAATGTAAGTATAAGATTCTGCTCCGGAGGAATTTTGCATTTATTTTTCATTTATATGAATACAGATTGAAGGCCCCCAGAGTTGATTTTTGCAAACAGCTGATTACAGATTACAGATATAAAAAAATCAGTCACCTAAGAAAAGATGCTCAGAGCACAGTTAAAATTAAAAAACACAAGACAGAAAGCTTGCAAGATTAACAATTGATGCTTACCTTCCTCATGCAATTAGTTAAGAAAACATTATTTCCAGTCAGATAATATGAATAGATGAGGGGACAAGTCTGCCATCTTATGTTTAATTGCCCGTGGTATAATGTAATAAATCTGTATTCCAAGGAAAGCTTTGGAATGAGATCAGTGAATGTATTTCAGAAAGACTTGAAACCACTATTGATTCAAGGATATTTTTACTGATTTGTACATATGCAAAGAACACTTCACATGGGAAAGCACCTGGGTGTAATATAATAATCTGCAGAAATGCTATCAATAACAGCCTTTAAGCCTGTCCTCCCCTAACTGAAAAAGATGTGTTAATTTATAGTTACTTATTCTACTTCTCAGCCATGCATCCAGACATACACACTAGTTTCCTTCCTCTCAGAGATTTGGTGGTCAATCTCATCATACCTTGACCTCCCTGGAGTTATCCCGCACTGTTTTGGTTTGGTTTCACACAGAAGCAATAGAACAGGATCTGGCGTTTAAATCCAGAAAAAAAACACTCAAGTTGGATCATTCCTAGATCAGGACACCTACTTGGGTTGACGTGGTCTCCCCTAGAGCGCTCGCCTCAAAGCATGGTATGGCTGCGGTGTGTACTACAGTTATATATTCAAGAACCAGAGTAGTTCTTGTGATGACTTTTGAGCAGCTCAAAGTACCTATTGCTTTTTCACCTTCCTCGGAAACGCTGCTTTGTTTCCAAGTCCCTCCCATAGACAGTGCTCAACTCCTTCATCCCTCTTCCTCTGCTCCCGGAGGGTTTTTACCTGTTGTCTCAAGAAACAGTGCCGAACAGCAGCAGCATATTTCAGCACTGCCCACGATGAGTCCCATCGATCCCATCACCTCTGCTCACACAGGCAATCAAACAACTATCTGACAGCAATAACTTTTCATCACTGGTGACCCGTACTACATTCAGCCTGGTTATTTTGTGATGCTTGAGGACTTATTACTGACATCCTGAAATATGCAGCCTCACTGCAGCTGCTGTGCGTGTGCATGACTGTGAAGGTAATTTCGCTGTTGCTGCCATTATATGTGCCATAATCTGCTTAACAAATTTGCTTAACTTTAAAAGGTTGCTTCTGGAACTGGTCAACAATTATTATAGAATAAGATCCCTTAGGAAGGAAATTTTCTGCTTAAATAGTCAACAGCAGCTGAGAGTTTTGTGAGAATATCATTTGAATCCCAAAATCATAGAATATTCTTAAAATGTTTCATTTGGATGAGACTGCACCGTGTAGTTTCTTTGCCCGTGGGATGCTTTCTGGCAAAGAGATGAAAGCAGTTTGGTTTGCCTTGATAACACAGGTTATGCCACAAACGATCTGTGAGCATTTCATTTCAGTCTGCTTCAATCCATTTGGGAAATATTTCACAAGACATACAGCACTTCTGCTATTTCTGGTTCTAGCTTGGTAGATGAAGAAAATGTTGAAATTTCCCACGGAGCAGAATTTTCAAGCTGCAGCTAGCTGGAATTATAGCACAACACTTCATTCTCCCCAAAACGAAATGCACTTGGGTATCATTGTGTTTAATCCCTCTTCAGACAAGATTCTCGAAGCATCTTATTTGGTCGAGCCTTTTCACTTTCCCTTCTTTCCTGCCCAAGCCTTCCCTATCACAATGCAACCTTTTTATTTTTGTTTCCATATAATCTTTGTTTTGACTTTTCCCTCATGCCTCTTCTCTGCCAGATGAGCTGCTTCCACTGCCTTCAGTTTTGTTGTTGTTTTTGTTCTGAATTCTCTTGCATTTCACTATTTTTAAATGGTGTTAGTAACTTTACATCAGAGAGCTAAATGACACATCCAGTGCCATAATGATGTTGCAGAAATAACTAAGCAGGGCAGAATGAGTGCCCTGAAAAAAGTGCACAGCCCATAAATTGGGCATATTTGGAAGCTGACGAGGAAGGGAAGGCAAAAAACAGAGTGCATTTAAATCAGATGAAGCCATGGCTAACTGGCAATTAATTTAAATACTACAGTTTTATAACAAGCTGAATATAGAAAACACACATGAAGAGGTGCAACAATTACTGTAAAATTGTTTGGGTAGGGCCAGTATTTCGGATGTAAATCCCAGTATAAACGGGTGATGCAGAAGTGCCACCAGCCAACGGCAGAAATCCCATTCATGCTTGATTGGTTGTGTATCTGCTTGAAATGTCAGGAATTCACTGCCTCCTGGGTTAACTAGCAGAATAACAAATTACACGCCACCACGTTTTAGGCAAGGGAAGGGGCATCTATATCTTCAAGAGAAGGAAAGACTCCCATGTACAGTACAGACAAGCAGCTCCTTCATAAAACCCAACGACTGCTATCATAGCATTAAATATTTGACATGCCATCCTGCTGCGGCAGCAGAGACCACTCGCTCTGGATGAGCTAGATAGAGCAAATACGGGTTCACATCATTTACATACACACAAGTCACAATTTGATGAATGCAATCAGCATTTTCCTAACATTTGTTTTCCAGGCCAGCTGGTGCTTGCATTTTAATAATGAGGGAATGTTTTACTGGACTTTTATGCTTCGTACAAGCTGATTTTAGGTAAATATTGAGTTTGATATAGGCCATAATAGCTTGTCAAACACTGCAAAAAAGTAGTACTTATAAAAAAAACAGTTTATGAAGACTTTTTCGGTACATATATTCTGAGGAGTTGAGGGCTCTCTTTGATGTGTTAAAAAGTATTAGGAATAGATCTCTTTGTGAGAGATCAGTCGATAGAGTGCAGCTCTGTGAGTCGGATTTTATATAAGGGACTGGCAGGTAGGTCTCTGTGTGTAACATCTATCAGAGGAAAACCAAGAAAGTGACCTCATGCTAAAGATATTAGAAAACAGTCAGGAAAGCAGAAATAAATTCCCAGCTGTGTCGCAGACAGTTTGATCTTTCTTAAGCCTCATTTTTCCTGAATCACTCTCTCCTAGTGCAATGGGCATAATAATAGCGTATTCTTCCCTTAAAGCATAAGTGTAATGAAACACAAGATACGTGTTTATGTTTCTGAAGGACTTTTAGATTTTCATTCTTTAAATATTTCTTCACTTTCCATTTTGCAAAAGTATTTATGTCTTTTTTTTTTTTATTATCCATACAGCTTTTTTGAAAACAACTTGTCTTCCTTTGCTTCCACTGTTCTTTTTTTTTTTTTTTT
>VZSV01000069.1:626074-664734 GCA_013398735.1 Nothocercus julius
TGGTGCTTCAGTTTGTGGCCGTTTCCTCTAGTCCTATCAGTGGCCACCACTGAGAAGAGGCCGCCCCATCCTCCTCACTGCCTCCCTTGAGGTACTGACAGACACTGCTCAGGTCTCCTCTCAGCCTTCTCTTCTGCAGGCTGAACAGGCCCAGCTCTCTCAGCCTTTCCTCACAGGGCAGATGCTCCAGGCCCCTGATCATCCTTAATTTATATATAAAGTGATCAAGAACCAAAGCTGTGAGCCCAATAGCAGGATTCCTGTGCTTGTTGGAGGTTTCTAAGAGTTCAGTGAGAAGCCAGAATTACTTTTTGTACATTCCCTTTATAGCAAATGAACAGAAAAAAAGATATCTTTAAAATGCAGTTCATCCCATCCCATTAGTGCTAAGATAGATCTACAGAATAAATAGCTGTCTGGCATTATTAACTATAAAGGACACCAGCAGTGACTACCTTTTAAGAGAATCCAAATCCACGATTCTTCATGTAGTTAGGAATAGCAAAAGTTGTCCGAAATAGAAACCTTTTTGAACCAATGACTTGCAGATTGTCCCAGAACCACAAAAATCACTAAGAGAGCAGTTAGTGAAAACAGTAGACTGCACAAGAATGTTGCCAGAAACCTCTCCAGTTCTTGGCAATGCCCTTATGTCCTTGCAATACCATCTACAGAGCAAAGTCCCCATCCATGTATGATGTATCTTTACACTGTAGATCTGCTGAGCCTTCCTACAAACAAGGCATACACACACACACAAAAAGGCACCACAAATATAAAACAAATCACAAAGCAAGCAAAAATTAATGGAGCTACTTCAAATATCAAACTCATTTGCTGTGCAGAGGTTGCTAAGAGACTGGTTCCACAGCTAGGTAGAGCACTAATGTGGGTAAATGAAATTCAGGCTCTGGTGCAGTCTGGTCTGAAATAGCAAGAGATGATAAATTGCTCTCAGAACTGACCACCTGGATCTCCAGCTCCCCTGACAAATGCTCTGATGTGATAGACAGGGCTGGATGAAATAACTCCTACCAGATCTACATTTCCCATCTGTATTGGGTATGTGTTTTTTGCTGATCATCTTGACATATCCATCCTGAGCACGTGATTCAAGCTGCTGCAGGCATTAAACCGATGCAAGAAATTGCTAGAGTTACAGGTTTTTATTTGTGTATGGGATGAGTTATGAGCACCCTGCTAAATATCACACATCAAGGTGACAGATATCTCAGAGCACATTACTTGGAAGGTATCTCAGTGCCAAGGGAAGAGTTGAAGAAAAGTGTGAGCTAATTTTTCTCTGGGGATCCAGGAGAAGAAAGAATATAAATATAAAGCAAATACCACTAAACCAGCTGCTCTTACAATACAGCTGGCAAAGCACAAAGATCATAGGAAGACTGCAGAAATCAGCTACCATGGAAGATCCAATACTGTCAAAGACTGTAGAATATGACGTTTAAAACTTTGCAGTGACATTTCATCCTGTGGTACAAAATATCTATGAAATCCCATTAACACAGGTCTTTTATTTGCACTCTTGTTTAACATGACAATAAAAAAATATCCTGAAGGACTTCAGGCTGAAAAATATTGTACTCCAATATTATTATATGTAAGATGTAGTTTTGTCCAAGCAATCAGATATTGAGACCCTGTTGTTTTCATGCTACAGGGCAGACTTACAATATCATTCACTATTCTTTGCCAACACATTTCTGACTCATTTAGGATTCAGGATGACTGAACTGCATTCAGATAATAATCAGATATTCAATACTTTTTTTTTTCTTAATTGCTTAACAGGTGGATCAATGCTTTATTTACTGCACTCTGTTCAAATCCTGCTTTACAGACAGAATTGTTCATTTCTAGAGCTGTATTTTTTTCTTCAGAAATACTCCATAGAAGATTTTAATTCTTTTGTCGATAAGATGGAATCAATATCAACATGTTTTCTTTTGATTCAGTAGGAAAGAATTGTGAACAGCACCAGAAAGGTAGGTTTATTAGATTTCAAGATCAAATCACTTAATTTCTCAATCTAGGGATCCCCCATACTTAGAAAGAAGCCACTGAGACAATGAAAAACAGATGCAAAGTGTTATTTTTGAATTTCCAACTCTCTCCGGGTCATTGGAGCCTCTTTCAAGCGATCATTCCCAAGGATAGATGACATAACAAGCAGACTGTGTTTTTAAAAGCACAAAGATAGTTCACAAACCTCGGCATAATGCCCTAATGACTTGGAAGAAATAGTCTGAACTCCTTCCTCTGCCTGACTCAAAACAGTATTGCATTTCTTATCCTATGAGTGAGCATGAGCAGTGGGGTTAGAGAAGAAAGAGGTTGTCTGGTCCTGATGGACTCTGTCAAAAATGTGAAAATTGAGATTTTTCTAAGATCAAATACACAGTCCAGTTGAAGTCAATGTTATCAGGAAGAATAACAAATATGTTTTGAAGTACATTACCCTCAAGCTTGATGGCATTTTACCAGACATTCAGGACACAAAGCTAGTAAATATTTAAGTCACACACATTAATGCTCTGTTTAAAGTTGAGACATACACCTTCACCTCCTCGCTTCCTAAAACAAGCACATATTTTATGATAGATAATTTATATTTCAAAGGTGTCTATTTCTAAGTTGAAAAAATGTATTTAACACAGTGAAAAAGTATTTTCCTTTAATCCTTTTCTCTAAAACAAGTGATCCAAACACGCAGCCAGAACTCTACTTTAGTAATGAAAAATCATACGACCAAAAAGAGGCAGAGACATGTCAGGCAAAAAAAAATAAAAGCAAAATGCCCTTCAGTGCAAATGATAACTATCTGATGTTATAAGTAATAAAGAGACAGTCTTATAATGTAAAATGTCAGGCAAATTTAATAACAGGCAGCGCTATCACCCTGGAATTCTGCGTTTGCAATTCTATGAGTACATGAT
Source organism: Nothocercus julius (assembly GCA_013398735.1). Classification (NCBI taxonomy): domain Eukaryota; kingdom Metazoa; phylum Chordata; class Aves; order Tinamiformes; family Tinamidae; genus Nothocercus; species Nothocercus julius. The sequence goes on from VZSV01000069.1 coordinate 629,029, forward strand.
GGTGATATAATTGTCAGCTACACTGAAAAGCATCCAAAACTTCTGAAGCAGAAACTCCAGCAATGAATTTACAAACTGCAGACTTTTAGTGCACATTCAGGTGCTTTTTTTTTCCATCCATCGAAGAGTAAAGTTGCAATATTTTTGAAGAATGCATTAAGATATTTTGGTGGAAGTCTGCTGAGTATTTCATTTTCAATCATCTGGAGTAGCAGAGTTACAAAAGCATGCCTTTAAGCTGAAAAAATGTGGTTTTACAAGCAGAACAGCCCATTTGGGGAAACAGCCAATGCCTTTCTTCCGTTTCTGTATTTCCAAGAAAATATGTTTAGCAGTTGATTTTGTAGTTTTTATTTTTTAGTGTTCTTTAAGAGTCTGCTTTCTGAATAACGGTGCTAGTTATGGGTCACATAATTTGAAGAACATATACTTTATCTGTGAGTGGCAGAATGAGTTTTCTTAAGAAATTGCTAGCTGCAAACATCTTTGCTGTTACTTTGAAAGCAACTATAGGAGGCCAGGTACATAAATGGCCTATAGAGCTACTTAGGACTGAAAGAGAGTTATTAATTGGAGTATCTGGGAAGGGCAATTATTATGATGCTCAGGCCTGAGTATTACATCAGGAGCACTTTCATTTATCAAATTTCTCTATCATAGACATTGCAAAGAGAGGAGGCTCGAGTTACTTTTAGTAGATCTTCCATCATGTAACTGGTGATTCATGATGAATTTTTATGGGAATGGAGAAGGCAGACTACCCTACCCTACCCTTCCCTCCTCCTCTCCTTAGGCCATCTCTCTGTCGGCCTCTGTTACAGTAATTTTTAGTAAGATCCGTCTCAAATCATGGGATGTCCATAGTGCATTTCTTTTACTTAAAATACTTTATGCAAGATACTTAAGGTATTTATCTTTGAATGACCTCTGGAGGTGCCTTTTGCTAATGACTACAGAGCAGGATCTAGATGACTTTTTCGAAACAATACAGAAACTCATAGAAAAGTGATGCTAGATGAGACAAATCCCACCCAAATGTATACCTATGTCATGCAAATTTGTCACTTTGGCTCGGATCCAAAAGGACTTTGGCACCATCTCAGCTATTCAGTGCCTAAGTGTTAATGCTTTTACTTGGTGGGGAACTGGTGGCACTTAGGGCACAGATATTGGCACAAGCACACTTAAAATGGCTGGGAATGCCAGTGAAATACACGTCACAACAGTGAGGTTTTCAGTCTGTTTTGTTTTCTCTCTTCTAAGGACAATGAGACTGCTTAGCTTTTTAGAGCAAGCAACACAGATTTCCATCTGCATTTCCGTCTGCTGAGGCTTCCTGAATCACAGGCATCTCGGAATCAACTTGGCACGCGCAACTGTGTTAGGTCAAGATCCTGAAGTAGAATTTCACACCTACCACCACCAAAATCCAGGCAAGCTTGGTATGAAGATATCTTTGCAAGTCTGAATATCAGAAAAGTCCAAAGATTACTTTTTTTTTTATGAGCATTTCTTATGACTGTCATCTTGCCATTTGTCCCATAATCAGACCATTTGTTTTTTGTAATTCCTGAATTCAGTTTGATCCACTATTAAGTTCTGCAATAATGAGCTCAGCAGATTAATCATGCCATCTGTAGGAACTCCCATTCATTTATGTTGGCATAGCTTTTCATATTCTTTGCACACACTTTGTACTGAATTAGAAAAAGAGTATGCAAAAACACCTAATTTACCTGGTGCCATTCATTATTCTCTATGGCTCTACATCTTAATCACTTCAAAACTAAGTAGTCTTTTCATGCCTCCAAGAATTTCATTACTCTTCCTTGGATTCCCTCCATTTATACTATATATTTTGGAGTTCAGTGTACGTTTCCTATTCTATATTTAAGTTTCTTACCATCCTCTCCACTGTTCATCTATCGCCATGCCAAACTAGCCTTAGAAATCTAAAATTTCAGTTCAACCATAAATTAACAGAGTTAATAGAAGTATAGAAAAACTTACGATCTGCAGAAAAGAATTATGGATAAAAGGACTATTAGAGGTCATCTATGTTATTTCCCCTCACCCAAACACTATTACTACACCTAAATCATAGCTGATAAATGTTTTTCTAAATGGTTCTTTAAAATTACAATTAAGAATTCAGCAGAACATTTGTACAGGCTTTACCAGCTTTTGACTCTACTAATAAAGTGAATTAAGTTGAAACTCATTGTTCTTGTTCTACCCTAAGGAATATGCAGCTTTATTGCTCTTTACTAAAAGAAACAAACAAACAAAAAAAACACTTATTAAGTATTTGAAGGTTGTCTTCTGTTAGCCTTTTCTTTCTCTTGAAATAAGAAAACTCATTTTTTTTTTAGCCTTCCCCCTAGATAACCATAGTTGTTGATCACAATGGTCCTGGTGATCTTGAAACTATTATTCTGCACATTTATTAGATCTCTCTCTGAAATAACTCTAGGACTTACCTTCATTGACCTAAGTACATTTTGTCTTACTGTAAAATGCTTCATGCTTAACATTGACCAGTGACTGCCACACTGCCCTTAAACAAAATTATACATGTCTCCCATCATAAACTAATACAAGATTAGGCTTTTAAATGTGTGCCTTGCTTAGGCTATACTCCTCTATGGGATTTCCCCCTTTAACCTCTGTTATCCTGTGTTATTCTCTGTTACGCAATACTCCCTAACACAGAGTTTACAAGAGAAATTTAATTCCTTCAAACCTTTAGGAATCTTAAAAACTGAAGACCTGCAAATTCTGAACTTCATCTGAGATGATGACACACATATATGCATAAAGAAGCAATTGTTTTATTATCGTCTTTCTCAATTTCTCATCCCTTCTCTCAGAAAGCCAATTTGCTCTTTGTGTTATGAAAGACAAACCAAATAGAAGTCCAAAGGCAAAAAATATCTATGATGTAAAGAATTTTACACAGTCTTTCAAGAAAGTGAATGCTCACTCGCCTACTTCCTATCTTTCTGCTTTGAGAACTTGGTTCTGCTTGCAAAAATACACAAATAAAATGAACAAACCAAAAAGTGATAGAATAAAAGCATATACCTCATATTGCTAATATTTGCCTTCAGGACTTCATTGTAAAGGAAGAGAAAGCTGTCCAGAGTTTTTGAGAAAATTAGAGAAAACAAAAAAGTACATGTGGGAAGATCACAAGGATAGCTTGAAAGATACACTAGTCTTGAAATACCCTTCTGCAGATCAAGATTCTCAGTGTGCCTGCACACTCAGGATGATAAATCCATGCTTATTTGCAGTTGCACAAGAAAATACGCAGTGATTTCCAAAAGCTCAAATATTGATCTAACCCTTGTCCCTTCTCATATCTTGTAATTACAGGAAATGGGAAATATTCACACATGACAGGATATGAAATAAGACTCTTATTAGGCTTTTTTTTCCAAGCTGAGGATATTAGCTGAAATGTTTTCTTATACATGAAGAAAATATTTCAGCTTTAGAAAGAATATATTTTACAGTGGTTTAATGTTTTTAATGAGTATCTCAGAAATTCATCATCACATGTAGGAGCTGTCATGCTTTGCCTATTCATATTTATTAAAAAAAACAAAAACAGAAAAGGCAAGAACACCCTCATTTTCATAAGAAGTTTAATATACAGTAGGGTACAATTAAAAAGTCTATCTCTAATCTTGGAATATTAGAGACTAAGTAAGGAAGGGAGTTTTAATGAATGTGAACAAAGGAAAACTAAGGATGCTTTCAGATGGCTGCACCAAAGACATCATGCAAGCCACACCACGAGCAGAAGGTGAACGAAATGATCTATTACTGCATAAAATGTCAGTGGATTTACCCAATGGAAAGAGCAGAAGAGAAGCCTTGAAGTGTACATGCCGGTGGCACAGAAAGAAGGGAAGACAAATTGTCTGCTTCCCATTCACAGGGACCTTTCCACTCATGGTGAAAAGGTGACTGATAGGGTATAGCAGTTCAATGCACTTTAAAGGATGATTATACAAACAGGGATAAAGAGTAGATGGACCCAATATCTCCATTCAAGAAAATACTCTGGAAGACAGACCCACCTCCCAGTTTCCTTTGGCACTGGTGGTCCTGCATCAGCCTGATTCAGACCATGCCAAGCAGTTTGTTAGCTCTGCATCTCCTCATTTCACTGAGGTTAAGCCCCAGCCCTTCATGGTTTCTCTGCTATCATAAAAATAGCTGAGCAGGCAGAAATGTTCACCCAAAGCACGTGGAGCTACCCCAACACAGCACAGGAACCACTGAGGCAAGGGAGCCCTTTCAATAAATTTTAGAAAATTGGAGGAAAAAAAAGGGATAGCTGCCACCTCCTGAACATCCACATTCACAAGGCAAAAAAATCACTTCCTTGAGCATCTTATAACTGCAATAAAAAAAAAAGTACATAATACAGCAGCATCACAATGCCGATTTTACAGAGAGGAAACTGGAAAAGAGGAAGATTTATCACAGTTTGCCTAAGGCGGCAGAATGAGGTGGTAAAGGAACAGAATTCTAGCAGTCAATTTATGGCAGTCAACAAAATAAGACTAAGTCCAGCCCTATGGTAAGCAGTACAACTTAACTGTGGCTAAACACTTTTTTTTCCCCCAAAAAGTACCACGTGGTTTTGTGATGGCTGTTGAGAATATTCCTTGGGTGCTGCTGTCCTCTAAATCAAGTCCAGGAGCTTTCTGCAAAATTGCTACCTAACCATGGCAAGACTATGCCACATAGGCATAATCAAGAACCGACACTCCAGTGTGATAATCAGGAGCACTAGGCAGGTTCTTGATGGTCGAAGCTGCCATGGGAGATCATGGGAGAAGGTGGCAGGCTGGCCTATTTTCCACTATCTATATCGAGACATTACGTGATAATGGCTTGAGACACTTCAGAGGCTGCACAAAGGACAACAGTCAACGGACAAACTTCAATAAAAAAGAAATCCTATTAGATGTTTTAATTAAAAAAATGGTTAAAAAAATGGATTAGGTGGTCAGAAATGTGGCAGAATCTCCCTCAATGGAGATTTTGAAAACTAGGCTAGGAATAACCTGATATGCCCTCAGAGCAAAACCCAGCTTCAAAGCTAGTCCTGCAATGAGAGAAGGACTGGTCTAGATGAGGTCCCAACCCACTCAAATTATTCCATGACTTTTTTTTTTTTCTTTTTTTTTTAAAAAAAACTTAAGTAATATAGTTGAAACCCGTTTGTCCTGAGATACTGCAAGAACTTTATGGCAACATTTATTCTCTCTTGGTAATTCTTACTAAAATATCTGAACTCCTTCCATGAGAACTGTCTGTAAACTACTTCCACAGCAGCCAAACATTCATGATAATAGCAGTAATCTTACATAAGCTTTAGCAGAGCTGGGGTTTAAAAAAGGGCAGGATGCAAACTACTAGTACAATATACAACCAAACATTTTTTTCTTTAGTGTTTCTTTTCAGGACCAAAAAGAGAAGAAATGTCTGAAGGGAAAGTGAAGAATTTAACTTACAGAGGCTAAATCACAGAGATGTGATACAAACATTGTCAGACCTCCCTTTGGCTTGCATTGAACTAGAAGTAACATTTTCTACAGGCAGCCTTTATTTGTATAATGGATGACTGCCTCTTTAAGTCAGTTTAAAGGTAAAACATTTTACAGTTCTTAATCAGTAATGGGGTTAACTTTTGTTGTGTGTAGCTGAAGTTGTTCTTTCTTGCCAGGGACCTTTTCCAGGCAGCTGGGAGCTTGACGTTTATCCTATAGGTTCTAAATCTTTGCATTTCTTTGAAGTTTCATGCTCTTTTGGGACAGCAGTGTCTCACAGCTTGCAAGGCTGTTTGAATTTTTAGAGAAGTATTATTTTACATCTGCTGTGTACAGTAGTGGTAGCTACACCTACAACTGACAACTCAGAAGATGTATCCAACCCACAAGACGGTTTTGTCTGCTACCTTGAAATGCAGGTCAGTCAGAAGACCAACCAACCTCAGGTATGGCCAAGTGTCATGAAGATGAGGGTGAAAGGGGTCACACGTGGCACACTTAGGTCAGCAGTGCATCAAAATGATTGAGTTGGGGTGACATCACCTGATTAGGAAAAAAAGTGGAATCTTAAGTCTAAAAGCTCTCCTCTCCTTTTATGCCCAGTACACAGCAAGACTAGGAAAATGCGAGTCTTAACTCTCATTAAGTGAAATTTGTCTGTCTTGTAACAAAAGGTGGAAGGGATTTTGGCACACTACAGACCCCGCCACAGTGCCATTAAAGTCTTAGCTGACAAAACATGAAGCTAATGAATTGATTAATGGCGTTATCAGAGTGGGCTTACCCTTAGAAAATTCAACAGATCAGGACACTAATTTTATGTCTTCTCAGTTAAATGAGGTGTGCGAGCTTTTAAAAATTCCCCCTTCACACCCAGCTCTGTATCAGCCAGAAACAGATGGGTTGTGGAATACTTTAATCAAACACTTAAGCAGATGCTAGGAAAATTCATCAGCAGTGAACCAAAACACTGGGATAAATTGTTACCTTTTGTTTAGTTTGTCTATGGGGAGGTCTTTTAATCCTCAATTGGATTCCCCCCATGCCCTTCCAAAAAGCCTCGGGAGGGAGATTCTTCAAAGTTGCATAATTTGCAAATGAACAAACATTGGCAACATCAAATTTGCACCAGGTAACATCCTTTTTAATTAAGTTGTGATATGCCACTGAAGGCCCTGAGCCTGCAGATATACACACAGCTGGAAGGATACAACATGATGCACATGAATGAATGCAATGGTCAGAACTGGAAGCGGGCAATCTTTATGAAATAGCAGGGGCAGAGACTGATGCAGCTGAACTTCCCCAGGGCAAAAGCAATGACATTGAGACAAAGATAGCTGTTAGGCACTTTCATGCTTCTCAAAGGACAACCCCTTCCCTGGGATAATGTAGAGTAGTACTAGGATAGAGGAGATGCATGTATAGACACAGCAGTATCCTGGCGCTTAAGAAATCTGAGTTCATTTCCCAGATCTGACATAATTTTTCAACAGATCTTGGCTGAACAACCTGTTCATGTCTAACTCAACAGACAACCACACTCTGCAATAAAGCCTCACAACATTGCTACACTTTTAGTGGCTCAACTTGGGTAGAGTTCTAGAGTATCTAGAAGGTAGGTCCAAAGGGGCTAGAATATTAAGCAGAGAAGTTGGGCTATTCTCTGTCATCTTGACCAAGAAAAGCCACATGAAATGCAAAGAAGTCTTTCCAAGTGAGCTATCCCACTCTTAGTAATACATCTTATATGACTCTCTCCAGAAAAAATAAAAATCAGACACTGAGAAATTGAAACTGATGATTAAGACAATTGTAGATACCCTGAAGAAACAGTACTATGAAGAATCAAGTAATTAGTCTCTAGAAAACCCAATTCTAATCAAAGTTTTGCAAATGTACTTAAGTGTAAAATTTGGCTCTGCGAATGCTTGACATAGCTATAATCTAGACTAATTCAGTGCGTAGTCAAAATTACTCTGTGTGCAAACTGTGCAAGCTATTGGTCAAAACCGTAACACTATGAAGTAAAAATTGCAATGTTTGTCCTAGATTACATGAAATGATGTCTTTTTCCCCTAGTTGCCAGGAAACCTTACAATTTCTTTTTAACTTAACACTTTATAATTTACTTCCAGTTATACTGTATCCAAAGCATTATTTAGAAATTAAAAGAATCAACAAGTTCCCTTCCGATCTGTCATACTGAAAGGTTGTAAGAAAAAATGATTCTTCTAATATTGGAAGGTAAATGAGGGGAAAAAAGGAAGATGAATTGGCTATTCACAAAATTTTTATAAATGAATTATTGAATATTTCTGGTTAACATGAAATTGTATTTTTGACACCTAATTAAAAACACATAGAAGCGAAAATCACAATCAATTTCATATTAACAGAGCACAATTAGGATAATAAATGAAACTCCAAGATTTTAAAAGAAATTTGGCACTGAACTGGATACATTGGCAATGACAAAGAAAAAATTACATTTTAGATTTAAGAAAATTTCGAAGTCCTCATCCTTTACATGCAAATGGTTTCAAATAGAAATTCAAGTATAACTGTTCCTGAATAAGAAAAAAAAAATCTTCTCTTGTTTTGGTAATTCTGTGAAATTGCACTGCATTCTAACTATCTTTCTTCTCTTTTCTTCCCTTTTCTGTATACTTCCTTTCTGACATCTCCTTTTCCTCTTATTTCAAAATGCAATGCCTATGCGAATTCTGAAGTTGAATAGTTGATCTCAATTTATAAAACCACAGGAGTCACTTCATTTTGCATCCTCTCCTTGGTTCATTCTGTTATTTATTGTAACCAGGCTGAACGGAAACACTTTCTCAAAAAAAAACTAAGAATAAAAAGTGAATGAGGTGGAACAGATAAAATGAAAAAAAAATATGAAGATAGTGGCCATTTCCAAAAAGTTGCATATTTATAATAAATTTGTAATTCAATTCTAAATATTGTTTCACAAGATCAAGAAGCAAACTGGCAGCAGTACCTCCTACAAACTCTTTCAAATGGTCTAGAACAGAGTAGGCATAAAGTATACTAAAAAGGCTAAAGCATGAGGCAAGTAAAGATGCACATTTAAGCTTCTATGTCATTTATCCTCTCTCCTCCTATTTCAGACCAATGCTGTGTGTTCAGCATAGCTGAGGTTATTACTCCTTCTCCATGCGATATGCTTGTTTACCCAAGAAGCTATTGCTTTCATGCCAAATTATCCAGTTGGATTTCTCAAAACACCAACTCTCGCAACAGATAACAGATTTCAAAAATCCACAACTCGCAGAGCGGAGGATAAAAACAGAAAAAACTCTGGGTACCCGACTACTTGTTTTAATTGCAGATTCTCAAGCTTTGATTTTACACGCCCCCAAAAGTTCCTTTATTATATAATTTAGCTTAAGTGGTGCTCCCAGATTAATATCTAAAAGTAGCTATCATTTTCTCCTGTAGAAAATATTTTTCATAGTAACAACCTTCAAAGTAGCTAAAAATATCCTTACTATACAGCACAATACAGGTTTGGAGCTAGGAATCCCATTATAGTTTATAATGATTAAAACACGAAATAGGACTTGCTATTTGGTCTTTGGAACTCTTGCAGTAATTTCAGACAGACCTAATAGCAAATAATGATATTTATGTCCCATTTACCATCAGGATTTCAAAGCATGCAAGAAGATATTAACAATCCCTGACAAACAAACCTGGAAGATATCAGATTAGTATGTTATCCTCTTTACCTCTAGTGTACATTCCATTAATTACTCTGGTCAAAGTGTTACCAAAAAGGGGGTAGAGATGATCAATAGATGAATATTTAAGAGAAAACACTAAAAAAAATCATATTTATTTTAGTTTCTTTTGTTGTTTTGCAGCAGATATGCAAAAGGATTAAATGTGCTGTCTAAAGACAACTCTATGAGGCACTAGCCTGCTATTCCTCAGGTTTCCTGTGCGGGGATTGGAGGAAGCCCCCGACGTGCACAGCTCAAGGAAGCGTCTGAAGGATGAGAGGGTTGTAACCATGGGGAAAACCCTGCGGCATACCTACACACTGGACACAAATGGACAAGGTCCAACACATAGGAATGGTGTAATCTCAGCAGAAATATGCATTGAATGAAACTCCTGTCTAGAAAAAAAAAAAAAACTATGCCATGCAGCAACCAGCTCTTAAAAAAAATATATTTTTTTTTCCCCCACAACGAACCATTCTTAAACACTCACACACAAAAACAAAGTCCTCTCTGAAATTTCTCACACATGTTCCAAGAGAGAAGATGATTTCATCAGTCATCCACATAGCTTTTACCTTGTACTGAGATTGAATAGAAAAGCTTACACAGCCGCAATTGCAAGATGCCTGATTTGGGGTTCTTGATCAATGCCTGTCAGATTTGGCACTTGACTGTGATGATGGGAATTTTCTCACCTCTTGGTAGCACGTTCTCTTTGGACTCCCATTTGATACACAGCAAAACACCAGAACCCATTTCAGACATAAGAGTTCAGTCTTACTGACATGTAGATGTATCCAAAAAAAAAAAAAAAAACCTCATATCACAGGGCAAGCGCTGGGCTCCCTTTGCAGTGTCTCAAGGAGACCTCCAATGAAGAACAGCACTTACACGTGAATTACTTATTTCACTACCCAACCATATTTGTTCAAAGTTTTGTTGCCTAGACTTTACTTGATTAAATAAGCAATCATACTTAACAGCACTTCTGGACAATCTGACACTGGTCCTGCACCTGGTGAAACCTCTATTTTCAGAGGACAACAGAATTCTATAGTGCAGACTTAAGGATGCATTTTTACACTACAGACTTTTGGGAGGACAGAATTATTCATACTTTATTTCCACAGCACAGCAGCAGGCTGGCTTGACTGCACTATTTTAACTTCACTGGTAAGAATTACTTAAACTTAGATTCCGCATCAGATTCACTACTGACAGTTAATATGTTTACTAAGAGGAAATAATCTTCCCCCATCCATTACACTTTGATTTCAGTTGTATATACCTGTAACATTTTAAAATAACAATCACCTTTGGATGACTGCGCCTGAAAAATGGGGCTGTCACAGCCAACCTATGATGCTTTGAATTACATTTTAATTACATTGCTGAAGGAGGACAAAAGCGCAGTATTTTCAAATGCTTTTTCACTGTAAGCTTGAGATAAACATACACTGAAAAAAAATCAGCAATAAAGTTGAACCAAATTCAGTTAAAATAATGTTACCTGATTTATTTTTGTGAGCTGACATCAACTCCCATGAGATACTAAAAATGTAGAAATCTTTGTATAAAATTTACTGCTGTGATACACTTTTCAGCTCCAGATTCTGCTTTTTGTCAGAAGGAAAAATATGTTTATGACACAAAGCTGTTTTTGAGCATTTACTACCTTTTCTGCCACAGAAATGGCCTAGTTTCTCACCCTGACCTCTTCTATTCTCTTGTTGCAGTGGCATAAGGGAGGTGGGTGATGACGTGTCTCTAACAGAAAAGGGATAAATAAAAATCCTTCAGGAAACAGAACTACAGTTTTGGATTTTATTCTGAGCTGGAAAAAAAAAGAATTGGTTTTCTCTGGTTAACAATGGACTTGAAAGACTGAGGTCCTCAAGGGCTGAATCCAGAGGCATGGATACAAGGCACTAAGACCCTTAATTTTGCTGCTATAGAGGTGAAAAGTAGACTTGACTTTTTTTCAAGCCTAGGTTTTCCTAAGTGGCACACCGAAGAGCCTGCAGCCAGGCACCAGAGATGGAAAGCAGAGAAGGTGCTGAAGGAAAGAAACGTAATATTGGACCTGCCCAAGCTTACAGTGTCTATTGGTATTTCTGTTGATTCTAATTAGAAATAAAATGTGTAACCACACCTCTAAAAATGACCTACATTTTACAAACTAGATCCAAAACTTAAGCTGGTCTCTCAGTATTTATTTTACAAAATTTTTTCAGCCAGCTGTAGAGTTATTCCTAAATTGCTATTATCATCAGAATCCAGTCCATTTACCAATTAACAGGAAAAAAAAAAAAAAAACACAAAAAACAACAACAACAACAAAAAAACAAACAAAAAAAACCCTGCATTGACTTCAATGACTGCTGAATCAGGCTTCAGGAAACAACTTACTGAAGCTTCATCCAAGTGTCCAAGCACTTCATCTAGCAAATTTTCCATTCACTTTAAATGGATTAGGTAGTTCCAAAAGGTTAGTTTAAGAGCCTCATAAACATCCGAACCCAAGTCTTCAGAAATTGTGCAGAGTAAGCATAAGATTGCTAGAGTAACCTTGTTCCTACACATGCTTGTTTTAAGGAAAACAGAAAAAAGTACTTAATTGGGAAATTCCAATATATCAAAATCCAACGGTACTAAATGTAATAAAAACTGTAAATATCAAAATCTTATTTTTAAATGACACTGAAACACTAGTTAAGTGCTTATTAATCATTTAAATATAAGCAGGTTAACCCAAAGACTACTGTAAACAAACACTTATTCAGTGAAACAAACCTAATTCTGAAATAACTCACAATAAGGTTGAGTATCTTAAAAGCAGTTGAATGCCAGTAATTTTTTTCTCTCCAAAATGTAATTGTGCATCTAAAGAACAGCAAACAAGAAATTATCACCTTCAAGATAGACTTCCCTCTGCCCTAAGACACTGAAATACACTTATTTGAAATACTGTGTTCTTGGAGATTTGTTAACATACTCCCCATATTTCTCTTACTCATCCCTTGAAAGGGTTTCCAAAAGCTATAAACTCACACTGATAGTAGATGTTTCGCATGAGCAATGGGTACTCACACAGAAGTGGTCTGAGCTTTCCAGATAGAGCTTACCATTACAGTCCAACTGATCAGAGGCAGGGGGTTTTGTAAGCAAAAGGAGTGATTTCCACTCACATCAGCCTCTACGCTCAGCATGACAGCAAGACTAATAGCTATAATGTCAGCTTTGGCAATGAGGTCATGGCAAATAGGTGCGCTACCTTGTGATGGATTGACGTATTTTTAGGAAAAGTAGCCAACTTGACAAACACTGCAAAATCAGGTTGATTTTGCACTTGCTAATTTTGACTGGACTTGGAAAGCATCTGGTAAGATTTGTGAGCTTTTGTCTTTTTTTCCTCAACAGGACCTATCACAGCTAAATTGAAAACTGGTTTAGGAAAAAACTATAAATTATTTTGAAAATAGAGTTGTCTTTATTTCTGAGAGTTCAAAGCAATTGCAGCAGACGGTGATTGATGGACACAACCATTAGAAGTGCAGTTGTTGCTACCAGATCATATCTTGTCCTGCATAACCCATGAAATTTCAGTGGGACTGTGCCAGTTTTTGGTAGGTAGATTCACTCTATCCCCAGAGAAACAATTCAGTTCTATTACAGAAAATTATTGCAAGTTTGAGATGAAATTGAGTGATTTTATGTATGCACTTTCTGAATTATTGGTACTTTTTTCTATCAATTTCAGCATGAAGAAGGCTGAGTGTGGGCAGCTAATTTTAGGAGGAGGTACAATTTTTGTTATAAATTTTGTAAGGATTAATGCTGGAGAAAATACCTGCCATTTACCACTTTTCATTGACATGTTGAAGAGAGTATCTGTGGAAAAAGTTGAGTTTAATGTTCCAATATACCTTTGCTTGCTTTTTCATAATCCAACTAACTTGCTCCTTGAACTTCCAGTGCCACTGTATCAAGCATGTAAGCAGCAAGTAATTACACTAGCACTGGAAGTTCAAGGAGCAAGCAGCAAGTAATTACACTCTGTGCTGAATCTATGCACTTTTATTGGTTTACAAACAGAAGCTTATTATGAAATGCAAAACTAGTGTCAGTGCCAAAGTGAAAGAGAAGAATATGTGACCAAGAAAACAAAGAATTCTGAAAGTTACAGTTTCTATGGCAACTCCGACTTGGACAACCTGCTACAATAATATTATTCTTCTCTATTCTTTTAGGGTGAAAGATACAGGTAGCAAGAGCACTGGCAGAACAGAAACATGAACAGAGGTCGTCTGAAGTCCTCTCCCTGTCTGATCCAGTACACTGTGATATCTTAAGACAGTCAGTCAAACCCAGGCTTTTGAAGTTGTTTAGAAATGCTTAGTAAGAAGTATGTAGTTAAGGACATTTTAGGATGAATGTATTACTCTTTATAGATAACTTAAATATACTATGCATTATGTATATATCACCTAGCATAGAGTGTAGTTTTAATGCCATGCAAACCCTCCACTGTTTTTCATTGCTTTAAGGGGCGCACTTGCCATCATCTGCAGCATTTATTTATTCTGCTGTTGTGATCCTGTTCACTCCTCCCTGGGAGGAAAGCCTCCTGGAAACCAGCACTGTGCACTGGGAGACTGCCTGACAGGAATTTAACTGCATGGAATTACAGTTACTCCTTGCATTCAAAGACTCTTGTAGGGTAAAAAAAAGGAGTGATAATAGTAATAATAAAAATCATTACCAGGTGCTCTAATCAAGACCCTGCATGGCTGATTTAACTCCAGCAGGAAACTGCCTCCATGGTCCCAAAATAACATTCCCCACAAAGCATTCAATATGCATGGTATATGAGGAAATATTTATGAAATGTGATAGAAAACATCAGAATATATTAAAAAAAGGCTTAGAGCTGTAGTTCTGAGGCACATTGAACAAATGTTTCCTCTTCCCCAATGATTTGTTTTTGCTAAAAACTTCCCACAAGTTTTGGTATGCGTGGCATCAAGACTGCTCTAGATTTACACATTTTACACATTTCCACTCAACCTGCCCATCCTTTCCCATCAGAAATTTTCCTTTTAGGCGCAACTCATTGACCAGCACTTTTGCTTTATGCAAGCTTGGTATTATGTTGATTTTGAAACAGAATACAAAGAAACACTACAGCTCATATTAGAAGATGCTGCTTTAGTCAAAGATGCCATACTACAGCACAAGCTTTGCCTATTTTAACTGACACATTTGGATGCCAATGACAGCAGATTATGATTTACATCAAACCGTTCATACTGTGACCTCCATTTCCCCAAAGCATCCTTGGCCTCAAAGGCAACACACCAGCACTTAAGTAGTTCAAACAGCATAACCTTGTCTTTCAAGTAGAATCTCAGTTGTGCAGTATTTGATCATATCCCTTTAATGACACTACTGAATAGTTCTGTAGCCCCACAAAGATGAAATGACCTTCAGGTCAAGAAACATCACATCTGAGATCACTATCCCTTCCTCAAAATGCTGCTACTGCCAACCTAAACTAAGGCTACTACCACACTGACGCTCCTGACCTCTTGCAGCAGCTAGTTCTTACTGAAGCTTCTCCTTTCCCTTCCAGGAAGGCCATGTCAAATGGGATGATGATTCCAAGAATGCTGTTGCCAGCAAATGAGAAGCAGGCCAGCACTGAAACTCCTGCTGGTGACTGCTGAGAATAGGTACTTTATCTAGAAATGACATAGGTTTTCTTGTATTTTAGTACATGTGAAGACCTACAAGCTGCTGGTATTCAGAGTCTATGGAAGCAGTCCCTGCAGGGATGGAAGGATTGCATTTCCCATCCTAGTGGTGGGTGGGGGTATGAGAGGAAAATGCCAGTTCAAGGTCAAATAAACCACCTAAGCTGTATTACTTTTCTTTAGAGACCTTTCCAGGGTGTTCTGGAGCAGACCTCATGGCATTTTTCAATTAAAAAAGCTTGGATACGCCATGCATTTGGGAGTGTCCTGGGGACCACATGCTATTTCTCCATGTAACCCATCTGCCCATACAAAGAGGGCAGACAAGAGTCCTTCCTCAAAAGGAAGGTATCCTACCATAAAAACATATGGGATTTGCAGACAACCTGAACCCGAGTAAGTTTTAAGTTGCATAGAGAGACAGTGCTTAAAAACTCTCCTCAGTCAGACTACATCACTGTGAATCCAATTTATTTCCAGAGCACCTCTTAAGGAGGGATAAATAAATTATACACCATTTTTTTTTCCTCCAAAAGATAACAGTCTGCAAGGCAAAATTTACAGAGACAATGATTTAAAAAAAAAAAAAACAAAAAACCCACCACAGTTTATGATTCAGCTTGAGAAACTCAACATACCACATAAAAGGCAAGGAAGCAGAAAAGCACCCTGTTCTCAATGTAGCAAGTTGTTTTATGAAATGCAAATAAACAACTTCAAAACATTTTATTGTCTGAAGTTTCTTATACATATAAAGCAGTAAACACTCCTACATTACTTTAAAGTGTTAGAGGTATTAAGCCTTAGATATGCAGGTCACACAGAAAGGCTGCCTTACTCTTCAGTGCTACAGAGATTAAATTAAGAGACAGAGAGATAAATTAAGCTTTTTAAATATAATTTGAACATGCAAATCTTTTTTTTTTTTTTAAAAATTAAACACACACACACACTCCCGCCCCATTCCTGTGCCTGAGTAACTTGTTTTGGAAAGAAAGTACAGTGTCAATAGTAAATCTCCAAGTTACTGTGGTCACTTTCAGCCAGTAGCAATGAATTTGGGTATGATTTTTTTTTTTCCCAAAAGTAATTTTGAATGGGAAAGGAAAAAAAAAAAAAAAAAAAATCTTTGAAAGGCTCTTTGCCTTGCTCCCTGCAAACCTGTTAAACAACTTAGAACCTTGCTCAGGCCATCTAAGAAGTGCAAAGATGATCAAAGATACAGGACTGCATCAGTATGAGTATAAAATAGATTAGCATTCTTCAGCGTGGAAAAAAGGATGAAGTACATGATAGACACCACGAGTGTCCCACAAAAGATAAAAAGGTAACAAGTCAGCCGCTGTCTCTTTCAGCGAAAAAAGATGTAAAGCAGACAGATCCAAAATAAACATGCAGTTTCACAGTATGTAGGTAAGCCACAGCGCTCCTTGCCACAGGCAGTTGTGGATCTAAACTATCAGATGTATTTAAAAGGAAATTGAAGAAATTGAAGACATTTATAAAAGAAATTCAGCAGGGACTATTAAATAAGGGCACTTTGTCTGATTCAGGACTCTGATCAGCAGTTCCCTCAAGGAGGAGGTAGCCTAGGAAAGCAGTGCAATGCACTTGCCCTGTTCTTCTCCTTTTACTCAGTGAAAGGCTGGTTGTGGCGAGTGTCAGCTGACAAGGCCAGATGCACATGCATCTGATGCACGAGAGCCACTTCTATGGTCTTAAACTATGTGGAAAACACCCTGTCTTCCTGAAAAACCAAAGTAGCCTTTTCCTGTATTTTTACAACAAGAATACACTTTTCAGAAGGTCTAGCAACTGAACTTCAGCCAAAATTGGTACTTTGGAATTCAAAACAAAATTAGACAATATTTCTAAACCTTTCTGTAAAGAAAGTTGGGTCAGAAGTAATAGCAGTTCCTTATGTCCTTAAAATACCTCTGTATCTATAGCATAATTGTATGCAGAATAGACTGATCTTGCTGCAAGACTTGGGAACACAAACATTTGAAGGAAGCAGTCTGGTATTATCCAGGGAATTAAGTAGTGCTGACTCCATCCTTTTTGTTGTATTACCAAAACAGAGGAAAAATTCCCCAGAAAACCAGGAAATAAGTTTACACACTTCTATCTTTCTGTGGAATAAATTGTTCAAATAAGTGTCCCATTCTAATAGGTGATTGTAAATCACATAGTAACTTGCCATGGATGTACATCAGGGGGTAATCTCAGTGTCATATTCAGTACGTACACCAGTAAGAGAGAAAATTAGGTCTAATAAGGAAGTATTAGGTGAAGTTCTATGTGCCAAACTGCACAGGAAGATAATTCATCATGAGATGCTCTTTGGCTCAAAGAGCATCCCTGAATTTATAAGCTATCCAGTTGTTACCTCAAAGCTTAGCTCTACAATCTCATATAAAGTAAAGATAGTGGAAATGATACAGTTACTCTTTAAAAAAAGACTGCTGTTTACACATATCAAACTCCAAAATGTCGAGGAATCCTGATTAGAAGACAGTTTATATATTTAAATGCCATGCATTATGGAGATACAGAGCCCAGGCTCAGATGGCAAGCACCATTTTTCATCATTGCAAAAGAAAAAAGAAGAAAAAAAGTAGAAAATATGTGTTCACCTATGTTGCTATTTCACATTAAGGATTGCCCCCCCCTTTTTTTTTTTTTTTTTTTTTTTAAGATTCCTGACAATCTGTCTCACTGCTCATTTAGCAGATCTTTATCTGCAAGTTGTGGAGAGAGGACAGCTCCACTGAGAGTTTACATTTCTGCATATTTTTATATATATACACACACACAGTCACAAAATATACTCATGTGGTTAGCTCCATGTTCCATGACAAAAAAGCTTAAAGCTTTGTGTTTTTCAATTGCAACTTTGAGTTGCACTCTGCCCAGCATATGAACTTGATCTTATTCCCACAAGATGCTTTGTCTCAGATTATGTTTCATGTATCACAAGTATCATATATGTATCAAGTATCAGATTGTGTGTCAGTGGACAAATACTTTCATCATGGCAGAAGTGACAAACTCCATGGTGGTCATAGCAGATGCTTATACATTAATGCAGGGTCCTCTGGGAATACAATCCATGTTTATATAATGGCATGACTTCATGGAAGCTCTGGACATTTATAACAATTTCAGAATATAGATTATAGTAAATGTGAAATACGTATTTGTTAGTACCATGTAAATATTAAATTAAGAGTGGCTTAAGCTTTTTGAAGTGTGGTTTCTAATAGCTTAAAATTCTCTGGTTAAAACTGTATTTGACATTTTTTTTTACTATAGAAGTAACTCAATAAGACATTATGAAACTCTGTATATAATACTATCTTTACCTGTTCCTCACTATTTAATAACCTGTAGGAATACCTTTACTAGCATAAGAAGCTATAGTAACTTTGCTATAGATAAACAAGGACATTCATCCTATTAACCTATTTTTTGATTCTAGAGGTTTCAAAAGTCTCTTAAGAAATAAATGTTCCTCTGCATATGGACTTAATAGTTAAATATAATACTGCTCACAAGAAGCTGGAGCAGAAAGATCTTGCTGGAGGTTGACTTGCCTCACATCAGTCTCCTAAATGACATCCAAGACTGGCAGAGATAATTGTTTAGCTTCCTCTGATCCTTGACTTCCTCCTCTGGCACATTAGGCAGCAAAGTCATCATTTGGCAGTCTTGTAGAAACTTTTGCATTCATGTTGCAACTTTGATTGTTTCAAAAAAACTCTTCTGCTTTCTTACTAATTCTAAAATAAGCACCTTTACTGTAGTCAGTTTTTCTTTCCATGTATTTTCCAACATCCATCCTGAGGGTCTGAGTACTATTTTAGACATAGCCATTTTGTTTCCTTTGCAGGCAGCTTTCCATGAATAACAGTAGTGACAACAAAAGCATGATTATCTATTTCTGCACAGACACCTGACACCCCCCAGATTTCATAAGTGGCTACCAACACCAGCAGCACAGCTTGACTCATTAGATTGTACTTGTAGAGCTGACAGTTTGTCAATAAGAGTTCTTTAAACCCTACCCTCCAAAAAGACCTATAAACAAACTCACATAGCAAATTTTCTTTCAAGCTCAATAGGGGAATGTTGTCATTGCTCAGCTGGTATGCCCTGATAGGTCTCCTATGCTCAAGGTGCACAAACATTAGATGTATTCTGATTGCTAAAGTCATTGCATATGTCAACTGTTCTGGATATTACATTGGGATTTCCAGGCAGCTAGCCGTCCAGGCAGAGGGGCATGCAAAAATCACTACTTTTTAAGTGAGAAATGCTGCCAATAACAGTAGGGTTGGCAGTTATGTATATGTATTTGGCTGAGCTTAAAGCCCATAACCTGAAAGGGTCTCAATTAAGAAGCATCACCATCCTATTAAGCAGTAGATACTGTCCTTAGGAAGGACTGTGGCTAGTTTCCTAGGGACTGTCTAGACCAGATCCTTTATCAATTGTTACGTCCTCAGTCATCAGGAGACAAAATTCTGCTGATTTTAATGAAGTTACAAGTTGGGCTTCAAACTTCCATAGAACATATTACTAAGACACATAAAGAGAAATAGATACATAGATACATTTTTATGTATCTTCAACACTAGATACTTAAAAATGCTCATTAAATATGCTGAAAATCTTCTGTTTCCATCACAAAAAAGACTGCTTTAGAGGACAACAGATAAGCAGAAGACCAATATGCTCTAGACAAGCTAGAAAACCTGGATATCTATGGACTATAGTTTGGGCTTGATTTTCTTGGGTTTTTAACTCTTGAAAGAAAGAAACAGACAACAGAAAGTTTCAGAAAACCAAGATCATCTGGGATTCTCTGAAGCTCCAGAGAAGCAGCTATCTGCTTCAACTTCCTGATTGAAAAGACATGGAATGAAAGGTTTTTTTTTTTTTTTTTTTTTTTAAGTAATTAGTTACTGCTTTAGGTTGAGCTCAGGTCAGTATTAAAGCAAAGTACCACAAATACCAACTTTACAAATTCCATAGCCCAGGAATTCATTTTACATAGCAGTCTACCAGCTCAAATAATATACTGTGGATTGTGAAGGTAGATATTTAACCTTGGTTATAAACCAGACTGACTGAGGAGCAATATAATTTTATAAAATATTATATCCCATATATAAAAACCTAATACTTAATTGCTTTATCTGTTAACTTTGAGTTCCCAAATTAAGAATAACTCTTACCAAAACTTTTCATCTGATAATTCACTTCCATTCATTAGCCTCTTTTTCAAAGAGAAGAGTCCATGTCCATTAATGCACCTTTATATTACCACACTATATCCCTACTCATTACCTTTACCTGATTTTTTTTTTTTCCCTAATTATCTTCTTCAGATCAGGTGGACAGAGCTGTCCAAAAGGGAAAACTACTATTAAACACACTTAATTGCATTGCAACTTATCTACATTCCTTTCATAATTACTTTTAATAATCTTTCTACCTTTTTGGTTGGTAAGTGGCAAATCTGCCAGTTTGTCAGATAAACCACAGGATTTATCTTTTCAGAATTTTTTCTGTAAGGATGATCCCTTTCCTATCTTTTGCCCTATTTACTTACCTACAGGGGTAAGAGAGGCCTTAGATTGTTCAGAAAGAAGAAAATCACGATGGTATACTGTTAAGTCTGGAGGCCCCAGCTTGAGGGGAGTGTGCTGGGAATGCAGGTCAGTGCGTTTTACTTAACAACTAACTCATTTAACAGATATTCATGAAAAGTCCTTGTAATTGAGAACAAAGAGAATTGGTATCCTTGCCACTAAGTCAAAGGAATTTAAGGCCAAAATATAATGATGAAAATTTTGATGTCATCACTGCCTCAAGGGAGGCAGTGAGGAAGATGGGGCTGGCCTCTTTTCATTGGTGGTCACCAACAGAACTAGAGGAAACAGCCACAAGTTGAAACACCAAAAGTTCCACAGGAAGGGAAGGAACAATTTCCTGCCAGTGAGGGTGCCAGAGCCCTGGCACAGGCTGCCCAGGGAGGTTGTGGAGTCTCCTTGTCTGGAGATCCTCCAAAGCCGCTTGGACGCAGTCCTGAGCCACCTGCTCTAGGTGACCCTGCGTGTGCAGGGGGGTTGGACTAGATGATCTCTAGAGGTCCCTTCCAACCTTGAGCATTCTATGATTCTATGATTAAAAAAACAGCAATGAAAAAATAACCAATCCCCTGTTGCATGTACACATGGCTATGTGTTGAGGATGCATCTTCAAGATACATGGCACAAATGTTTTATTTTCATTTTAGATTATCCCTTTTTAACTTGATGAAAAGCAACCTCAACTTTTTCATACTGATGCTAGTGTATCAGCATTCAAGAGTCAAACAACTTCCTGCATGATTTATTTTCCCTTTTGATAATAAATGCAATCAAATCCTATGTAAAAAGGATTAACTCTTCACAAAAGTGTTACTTGTGCTGCAAAACATTGCCTTGAAATTATGAGTCTTGCCAGTGGAATCCTGTGACAGAAAAGCCTTTCTCTAAGTTAGCCACAGTCATACTTCATCATTGTTGGCCTTTGTAATCATATTTTCCTGTCCATTATTAATTTGCAATTAAGAATCAACGAGTAAAAATTATTGCAAGGTTTAATTTCTGCCCCAGTTAACATGCTTGATTTTGCTTTTGGGTCTTCATTACAAATAAGCTGTCAAGCTAAATGATGTGGCAAGTTAGCTATATTTAGTAACCTATAATTTTAGCTTGTGTTTTACTGGTTGAAAACACGAACATTTGACATTACATCAGACAGCAGCAAAGAAGAATGAACTAATATAAATATCCCCAACAGCATGCATTAATCTTCCCTGACAAAAACATTCTGCCTAGACTTTCTTTGAGAAGGTAAAGATCTTCAAACTGATTAAACCTAGAGGCAAACCTTTTTGCATATATTTTGAACAAAAACCAATGCAGATCTAAACTTCAGTCTTTAATGTAGCTTTGTGGTCAGTTTCTTCTCAGATACAGTCATGGGCCAGTATGGAATTATTCCAAATTTTTACTGCATTATTAAAAATCTGTCTTGCAGCCCTTTTACATACCACAAACATCTGCCTGCAGTTACCCGATGTCATCAGATGCTCTGAAGATGTGGAAGAGAACATTATTTGGCTAGAGTATTAAATTTGGTTGGATTTGTGCTGTTAGATGGAAGATGTACACAGCATGGCATACAAGTAGATCAATATTTCTCAGCATGTTTTAAGTGGAGAAAACAGGACAGTTGTCAGAGTAGGCTGAAAAATATATAGATTTTTTTTTCTGATCACTGTAACTGTGCTCTTACATATTGTTCATGTGAATTTTAAAGAACTTGAAGTGTACAGGAATTGAAAACGGATAACACTTGAAAGAGGCTAAAGAAGGTGTTCAGAACAAAGACATGGCAGAAGGGCTTGATGACAGAAACAGACTTCAAAATGCCCTTGGCTCTAAAACTCAAAATCAGTGTAGAAGTTGGAAGTCACTGTAGAGACCTAGAGAGTAAGAACTGTACCGGTCACCTCCAGCCTGATCCCTCTCTCAAGTCAGTGTATGCTCTAAATAGCTTCTTGTCCCAAATGTTGCAGGTAACGAAGTAATACAAGAAATTTTCATCAGCTTCAACTTACTTGTCCATTAGATTTTAATAGCTCCATAAAATATATTCAAAGCTTCCTTGCATTGATTTTTTTGGACAGAATAAAGCCCAAGTTAAGGATGCTATTTGTAGACTGAAGTCTGCTAGCCTGCCAGAACAGACCAGGTGTTTGCAGTCTGGACATATGATATACTTTTTTGGACATCAGCACTTTCCATAGTTATATACTGTCCCAACAGACAAAACAGTGAAACCAGTTTCAGCCAGACAAACCTGAAGACCTTGGGATATTCTCTTAAAGGAAAAATAAGGAAACAAACCCTGCTTTGATAGCCAGATAGAGCATCCTCCAGTCAGTACAGCTTACTAAAATATCTTGAAAAAACCCCAAAATCTAACTATGAAAGGCCCGGATTAGCATAACAATGAGTTAAAAATCAGGGCTGATTGGAAACTTTACAAGCTAGAATACAATTTCTGTTCACTGTCCCCCTGTCCTGCTTAAGACCAAGATACCTGTTTCTGGCATCCAAGAAAACTACAAAGCAACCATTAGACTGGGGCTGAATATTGCAACCTAGTTATAGGCATTTTAAATTCCAACTAGCATTAGTTGACAGGCATCTGGGAGCTCTGCAATGTTTTTCAAATATTAATTTTAATACTTCACAATAAAATTGTTTATATGATGTGTGACATAATTGCTTGGAGAGACAAATCATGAAGTTATTTCCTGACATATAAAGAACTGAAATCCAATAATGGTATAAAAGTGGGAGTAAATAAATACAACAATATAATCCCTATAGTATTTTAATATACCACACACATCACAATAAATCCATTGCTTCAAGGAATGCGCTCCCAGCAAAGACAGAGATACCTTCAAACTGGGACTGAAATCCAGTCTCCTGGACTGAATCCCTTGTCTTTTACTGCTTTAGGTCCCACAAACCATACGGAGCAAAGCACTGATGGTATTGGTGGCACAAGGGGAAAAATGGCTTTGTAGCTGGCACTGGATGAAGCTAAGACAGTGTGATGAGCATTGTAACTTTTGTCTGAAGCTTAAGTGCTTTGAACAACCCTTTCTTGCCCAAAATCAGCTAATCAACAATAGATTCGAAGCAAGCGGGATTCTTAAATAACTTCTGCACATACCCAGACTTTTAGAAAGAAAAGAATTTTCTGGTTATAAAGTCTCCTAGCAGAGCTTGTGCGCCCTAAACCCACTTCCATTCTCCAAACAACATGGCTACACCCACATTGCCTATGGAAATAGCACACGCCAAGTGCCAGGCCTTGAACCTGGCCTGCACGTGGCTGGATCAGGTGGGATCCGCAGCAGGGTGAGCTCACAACTGAACAACTCAGGCCAGCTCAGGGCCCACTTTACTCACCAGAGCAGATGTATCTTAAGAGATCCAAGAAATTTTGCCATAGGAAACAATCTTCTCTGGATGTAGTAATAGTAATTTTTGTAGTAGTGGACAGTTCCTTGAGCAACTTAGATGCAACTTCCTTAGGTGGTAACAAATGCGTAACCAAAGTGTTAGCTGTTCATTTTAATCCTCTTAACAGATATTTTCAAGATACATAATTTCTCACAGTGCAGATACAAAAAGCAAGAGGATGCCACTGATGACATTACAGCTTGACATTACAGCTTGAAAACATGGGTCAGCCCAGACTAGAGGCTGTTGTCTAACGGGCCTCCGGTGTTGATCTCCATGCAGCTATTTCTACCTGTTTGACAGCCAAGGCAATTCTGGCTAGGCACAGACAAGAAGATAAACTGGATATAAAGTATCTCTAGTTAGAGTTACCCAATTCAGGAATGGTATGTATATGTAAGCTCCTCTTAAAACCCCATAAAGTTTCATTTCTTAAACAACAAAGTTCCGTTGAACTTCATTATGAGATTCGATGGCAGTAACATATCATGAGAAAACATTTCCAAGTCCTGCTACCAAACATTCTAAGCATCACAAATATATCGAAATTCCAATCATCGCCCTACTTGTCCCAGCTTGTGGCTGCACTGCTGTTGCAGATGACAGTTCACAACCCTCTCTTGGAGCCATGTGCTAGAGGAACAAGGAGGTAAAGAGACTTAGGGCCCTTCACCCAAGGCAGTGACAACCATGGTGGCAGGAAAGCTGTGCCTCACTGCTGTGCAGTTTTGCTGTGGTCCAAAGCACACTGAATCAAGCAAAAGAATTTCTGTGAAATGGGAAGTGAGAGGTTTTTTTTTTTTTTTGGAAATAATTTACCTCCCTTAACTGTGTTTGAACATCTCCTTCACTCATCCTTTCACATCCCTGGATTGGGATGTTAAAGAGCTAAAGATGAAAAGCAGCCCTGGACAATACCATCCATCAACTGGCAATTCGTAATCTGTGAATAACAATCAGCATGATACAAGTTTCATGTAAAATTTTAAAGATATTAACAGCACTGGCCTTAAAATTAGTCTAAAAAAGAGAAAGAAAGAAAAAAAGGCCAACTGAGGTTGATAATCAAGAACCTTAACATTAACTTCAACATGCCATTATCTTGCAAAGATGCTTCCAAAACACAGTATAAACTCTAAGCCTGCTTCTTTCTTGCCAAGAATGACAAGGGATATCACCAGACTTAAAAAGCATTGCATGTGCTCTGCAGTGTTACCTGCAGTCTTTTTGTTTGTTGCTGCCTAAACTAACAATTCTATTTGTGGTAATAAGCTCTAAATTGTTTCTGTAGTTATTTGATATTTTCATAAAAAAAGTATTATGCCAGGACAAAAAAAAAATCAAATATATTATCTTATACAGGCTATTCTTAGATCATAAAAATTTGAACAAATTACCATGAATTAAACATTAGCTTCACTTTTTTAAATTCTGTATCAGCTATTGTACTTGATAAGGCAAGAATCATGAGACACAAAGGTGTGAGGAGGAAAATAATTATAATCAAGTTTAACATAGCTAGAAGCTAAGACCTCATTACAGTGCAGCAGAAATTCTGTGTTAATGAGATTGCACATCTTGTGAAACCAACAGTCTCACAGCTTCAGAAATAAGGACTCCTTTCCCTTCTAGGCAAAGAAACAAAGACACTTTCCAGTTTCTGAGTTTGTCAGAACATAGATATAACTGCTAACATGGATTCCTCTACTGGCAAAACAAGACTCCCAGACCACTTTTGGGCATTCAGCTAGGAGCTGAGATTTATTTTGCTTGTAGACATCACCTTCAGAGCAAAGCTATTCCAAACTCCAATTTCCTCATCATTTTGCAGCTTTCTTTCATTCGCATATTAGTTTGAAGCAGTTTACACATCACTAGAGGTAAATGTATCACACTTTGGAATAGTACTATATGTCTCTTACATTCACAGCCATTAACCTCCACCCTCATCTTACTCTTCATTTTCCAGTTATAACATGGATGCTCGTTGGCTTGGGATTCTCACATCCAGCTACAGTACACTGTTACCCTTACTACATATAGAGTTTTTTTTTTTTAAGTAATAATAAGAATTTGTATATTTTAGATTTCAGACATGAATTCTTCTCACAGCTTTCTCTCCCCAAGATGAAAGAGCTTTCAACAGAGCTCACATTATATTTTCATCTCTGTCGCTTTGCTTGGTTACATTCAGTGTATTCTGCTCCCAAATATCACTGCTGATGGTAAAACAGGATGTGAATTACAACGAAGAGAGGAAACTCTCATTGTGAGATCAGCCATACATACCCAAGCATATTTTGCTTGTTTTTATTTTTTTTTATTTTTTTAAAGAAGGAAATAAGTTCTGTGACTAGAGAGATTTATATCAGACCATATAAGTCAAGTAGATGGCCAAATAAGGGTACTTTTTACCCACACAACACCTTAATTTAGTGTTCTCATCTCTCCAACTATTAACTAAGAGAGAGGAGTTGCTTGTCCCTCTGCTCTTGAGTTTCCCCACAGCATATGCTGCTAAAAAAGGATCCAATGAATGCTAATGCAGTTCACTCGTGCCACGCAATACTTTAAGCAATGCCAATATCTCTTAGACCCATTCAGAGCTAAAAAGCATCTTGCATTTTGTGTCAGCCAGTTTGAAAATGTCCTTAAACCCTCTGGATTAAGAAACAGGTAGGAGGTGTGCCATAAAATACCAGCCAGCCAGAAACAACATAACACTTGACTGGACATTGCCCCCCTAAGAAGAATATATTATCTCTCATCATCTCACTGAACTAAGGACACTGCACTGGCAGTTCTCTTTAGCCTGAAAGTTGCATGTTGTGCCAATATGGCTTGCATACTTTAATTACATGTGGTGAATAGAGTGGTGCTGCTTAGTTAAAAGTAGCCTAGAAACCCAGAGAAACTGCTAGAGACCGACTTCTAGCATAAGCAAAACAGTAGTGACACACTGCAGGACCCTTGCACTGCCTGGAGCAACCACAACTTGCACTCCAGGAATCTCATCCATACAGACTGCATATCTGAGGAAGGATCAGGTGGAAAAGCTGGTACAGCTACAAGCTACTCAAGCAAGAACAGAAAACACATGCCTCTGACTGCAAATTCACATTCTGGTGGGACCGCAACCATCATTACCAAAAACACCAACACCAAGGGGCACAAGAAATCCATCAACCAGGTCACATTCCCACCGAGCATGCTCAAGGGGCACCACACGTTACCAACCCCTGGTTAAAATTCAGGTTGCTAACTGCTATTCTCCTAGGTTGCCAGACCAAGTAATCTTTGCACCCACCTTGTATTCCATGCATCAGTCCATGCATCTCCAGCTTGACCAGAAAGATCATACCAAGAAGTGACTGAAGGTAAATCTCATCCACCTTTCTCCCATTGCTGAGCCAGCCATTTCATCCTACAAAGCAAACAGATTGGTCATGCACAATTCCCCCTTGACAAACATCCACTGACTGCTCCCAAATACCTTTCTGCCCCTTGTGAGCCTGAGAATAGCTTCCAAGAATAAATACATAACTTCCCTGGGAATTGAAGTTAGAGGTTTACTTACCCCACCCTCTTTCTCAAGCTCCTACTTTCCTCTCTCATGCCTAGAGTGATCACAACATCTGTTCTCTTGCAGCTTTTAGGAAACTTCCCCAACTCACTGACAGACATAGTTTCCTACTACTATGTAACATTGGGAAAAACATTCACAGCCCAACCTTAAGAGAGTCAAGCTTTTTGGAAGAATATCTCCTCCTTTGAGAGCTTTCTTAAGGTGGTATCACACAGGTGGTCTGCAGACAGCCCAAAAGTACACATGCAAAACTCAGGAGCACCATTTTAATAATTTTCACAGGAGAAAAAGATCACATAATTCTTTTCTAAAGCTATTTTTTTTTTTAAACCCCCTTTATGACTTAAATAAGTAGAATACATAGCAGTGAGAAATATCACCT
This sequence comes from Nothocercus julius, assembly GCA_013398735.1. Taxonomy (NCBI): domain Eukaryota; kingdom Metazoa; phylum Chordata; class Aves; order Tinamiformes; family Tinamidae; genus Nothocercus; species Nothocercus julius. The sequence continues at coordinate 657,170 of VZSV01000069.1, forward strand.
ATGCTCCTCTTAAGGTCTCACATATAAATTATTATTTTCAGATAAACCAAAATTAAGGCAGATCTTTACACACAAGGCTACTCCACATTCTGTTAGGAGGTACAAATCATAGATATCCAAGCAATTCAGTAGTAAGAGAAAATTGCTATTATTTTTATAGGTATTGCACAAAATAAGTATTATGAGTTATAATTAAAGTGCAAGATAAGGACAAAAAAAAGAGAAAAAAATGTACAGCTTTTAAGAAATAAAGAATTTAGAAGGCTGTATTTTTATATCCAGAACCTCCCTTTTTAAATTTTTTTCCCCCCCTCTCCTGTTAAGACCTTTATTCCTCAGAAAACCCCATACAAACACACAATACAGAAAAGACCTACAGAAATACTCTAGCATGTCTGAACTTAATCACTCCTTCCCTCTTTATGCCAATACCTTTAAGCTCTCAAAAGCTACTTCAGTGCTCTGTATTATATAGGGACACAGACTTCTCCCACTTCCAGGGAGCTTTACTTGTTAATTAGTCCTTAATTAAAATCAGCTGCAGCCAGTTTGAAACACTCCCCTCTCTCCAACCCTAATGCCCTGGTTCTAATTTCAGAGCTAATAAAATTCCCCAACACCAGCCTTATCTTTATTCTTTTAGGAAAGTGTGTTTAGCACTTCTTTTGTTCTTTTTTGCTCCTTTTCTTTCTGTGTGTTTCCATGTATATAATTTTAAGACTGGATCATTCCTCATGCTTATTTTTCCCAATCACTTTTGTTGTTTAGCAATTATTGCAGGCAATTTTTTTCCTTCCTAACTTGGAACTTATTTCAGTTGTTGCTTTGATGAGGTTTGCTACAGGACAGTGCAGGTGTCCTATGTGCTTCACAGATATTGGTGCCAATGCATTTTTGCAGAGGCTTCTGATGCCTGTTACACCCCAAGCAGTCTGCCTGTCCACTCATTAGAACCAAAAGACCTCTACAGATGCTTTCATTTAGTTCTGGGGCAGCAACTCAAAGTTATGGCCCCCTGTTGAGTAAAAGAGAATTACTTTCCACTTAACTAGTAACAGCACTCAGTCCACAGAGAGTGAGAGGCTGGGACAAATAAAAAGTGGCCCCTTTCCTTTTCCCCCAAAGAGTTGATCTTAAGTGCACGCAAATATGTTACCTACCGGCCTTCGTTAGCAGTTTTTTTGTGTGACCTGCACTCTGGACAGACTCCCAGTCTTCATGCAGAGGATGACAAAATTTTTCTATCTGAATCTGGCAGCCTTGAGAAGCTGCATCTTCTGTTAACACAAAAAAAGTAATGGTCATTCTGTATTGGTATCAAGCGTCAATGGAATTGCACAAAGTGGATAACCACCAATGAAGCATCCAGCTCTCTGTCCTTTCTCCTAATAGAGTAAGAAAGATAAAATGTTCCCCTGATTTGACCTTTTGGCTGGGGAAATTATGTAGCTGGTTGACTTCTGGCCAGCAAGGACCGTACGTTGTGAAATTGTTTTACTTTTGGTAAACTATATATGCAGCGTATGCGGATATATATATATATATGTATATATATATGCATATATATATGCAGTTCAGCTTTGTAGACCTGCTGCTCCTTGATGAATTTCCAGAAGGGTTTCATGCAAACCTGTGGAAGATCCAGATTCTAATTCTAGAGGTCTTCAGATTTTCTGTCATGCACCGGTGTATGTTCTTTTCTTCCTGTCAAAATAGTCAAAAATTTGGGGTTGACTCTCCCCCACCCCCCACCCTCCACCTGCATACTAAAAATAAGAATAAACGATTCAATGAAACTGTTCTGATGAATGCTGATACCCTAGACATAAGTTTCATGCATTTGTTCAAACTCAATTTTAGGAAGAAAAGGTTTTTTAATGAAAAAAAGGAAACTTCATTCTGGAAATATATTTCAGAATATATTCAGAAAATGCAGCTTTTAATTCAATGTAGTTTAGTAAAATTAATAGGACTTCATGAAAATTTGCTGTCAGCAGAAATGTTGGAACCTGCAGACTTTTTAAATCTGATTTTGAACTACTTTCTTTTACTCTTTCAAAATCTATCCATCATTTTACCTACACTGCAATGTATCCTCTTTTCATGTTGCTTTACTCAAACTTGCTTGCCTTGCTCCATCCCTTGCTCTTCTGGAAAGACATTCTGCGACTGCTTAGAATATTTAATTATCAATCTCCTTAAGAGATTAACATCTTGTCTAGGGGCTGGCCCTACTTCAAAATGCCTTTTTTTTTTTTTTCTTTTTTAAAGTATATGAACCCCAAAATGGTGGTAGGTAAACAGAGAGACAAAGTAATTAAGGAAACAAAACTGGAGGTACATTCTGGGACCAAGGAGATTCTGGTTTTCCATCTATTGCCTTGGGAAAAATATGTATTTCCTGTATATATCCTCAGCTTTCTAAGAAACATGTATAAAATCCACTCCGTAAGCATGGCTGTTTTCACTGACAATAGTGAAAGCTTAGAGCCATTTAATCTTTTAATATTTAAACTGAGATAACTTTTTTTCTTGCAAGTTTATGGCAGAGTAGACTGTTCATATGATTTTTATGTTCTAGACCCTTCAACGTAATATTTTTTTTCCAGCACCTGCACAGAACTTTGGTCACTGGAAATCTCTTGGTGGGAAATGAAATGCTAGTGGTTTAATCCTAAGAAAAAGAAATAATGTTAAGGCTTGATAAATACTTGTTTCTCCATTCTGTTTTTCCATCTCTGAATCTCCAGGGAGCTCACAGGCTCAGAATAAAAACAAAGTGTTATGTTTGTAAAAGAACCTGAATTTGAGAAACTGCAAGATGAGGATGGCACTCAGACTAGGTTTAATTGGCAGAGAATATTTCATGAGGCAGTACCAAATATTTTTTTTTCCAATTAGTTTTCTAAGTAAATGTGATATATTTTAGCATTTGTCTTGTAGATGACATTTTTCATGTTTTTTAACCTTCAAAGGCCCAGTTTTTAACCTTGCTGGTCATTATCAACTGCGGTGACTTAATGCTATGCTTCTGGTAGCTCTCATCAGACTTCTTCTTTGCATCTGAAGTGAAAAAGGTCCTAAATTTGCATCCACATTCACTTTGCTTTGCTTTTGCCAATAGTTCTCACATTATTTTTTTTTTTTTTTCCATCACATCAGAATATATTCTAGGCTCTTCCTCAATTTAAAAAGTCCCAAGAGGGAACCAGAGGGAAATCCTAGATGTTTCTGTTTAGGGACACACTACAGATGTTTATCACCTTACCCCTGCGAAAACCACACGCTGCTGTCTGCTGCTGTCCTTAGTCTTTTTTTCCCCCTTTTTCTTTAGTAATGGCAGACTCGAATTCAGTTCACTGAAACACCTGGGCAGCACGTTGTGCTGTTGACGAAACAGGTGGCCGGCAGCTCGTCGCGCTCCTGCGTCGCACTCCTGCTCTTCATCCCGCTGAGGAGTGCGGTCCCTTCGCTTCTACTCACACTGTTGCACTCTGCTGCAAACAAATGCAACCCAAGGATTGACAGGACCCGTCGGGCGGCGGCGAAAGGTCTAATAGAAAATTCACCAGCAATCATCAAGCTGTCCTGCCTGCAAAGGCAGGACCTGCCCTTCCTTCCAGAAGGATGTATTAAAATTCTGTTTTGAATTTTTTTGATGTAAAAGAAAAATCTTTCTTTGGCATAGACAGGTTTTTCAAGTTCTACCTGTCTGAAGGGAATGATAAAAGGAAAAAAAAAAAGCTCCTTGCAAATTGAACTACGTGCTGGAAAAAGAAGAGTACCTTGAGGAGATGCTTTTGAGACAAGCGCAGGAGCGCAAATGTTTCATCGAACCAGATGATTAAACTCTGTATTGAAGGGGAATTGCCTGCGCAAGTTCTTACAATCAAATGATAGAATTTGCACAGTGAATATAAAATTGAAATCAAAACTTGGTAGCATAAAAGAATGAGTTTTCTTTTCCAGTATTCTGCACTTTATGTAGTGAGCTAAATAAACACAAAAAGATATAAGATAGACCTGTAGATGCCATAACAGTTTAAACACATTCAGCCCAACCATAAACAATCCTGAAGGTAAAGAGCAGTGAAGAATCAGTTCAAAATGTGGCCAAAATCATTTTGAGTAGCCAGAGATGAATATTATTGTTTTGAAAAGATACAGAAAAAACAGAGTAATGGGAAAATAATGAGATGTTATTCTCACTCTTTTAGCCATAGCATGATAAAACATGAGTATGCTAGGAAGGTAGTGTGGACAAACCTCACAGTAGATATCAAACGTGGTAAGTGGCTTGGGTGAGTTGTGCTATCTCCAGCACAACCATTCTAAAATCCAAGGAATTATAAATCAGAGATCAACACTGGTTCCTTTATGTTGAAGTAGTGCATAGCTATTAGTTTGTTTTCTTGATTGTACCTGATGTACCTCTTGTAGTAGCACAACTTGTATCTGCTGGATTGATAAAATCATTCCTTTTTGAAAATCATTGGCCTGTGCAGGTTGTGTGATACTGTGCAGGTATTAGAGGGAAGGTAATACAAGGAGGTTCAAGAACTTTTGGTTCTCATGCCAGAAATTTGGGAGTCTAACTGTATTTCAGATACTTAACCTGAAGACACGAGGCATTGCAGAATTTCTCTGATGGCAAGAACGCTACTACTTGTCTCAGTACATTTATAATATGTATATGTAATATATCTATAATATATGGCAATATACAGTTTAACTGACTCAGAATAAAGTCCTGAGTTAAGAAACAATGTTATTTTAACATGGGATCCAGCTAAAGTGCCATGAGATGTGCATTATTTTCTTTTCCAAAGACCACAGAACATCATTTGAAGGCAGTGGCACTGACAAGGCTGAGCAACCTTTGCTTCTGCTTTATCCAAGCTTTTCTATTTCCTGTACTTTAATTCCAAAGCTATTATGCCTAAAATTGTTTTCTAAAATGTGTATTTCTGAACTGAAACCTCTGGAACGGGTATGCTATATATCATTTTAATAATTTCTACAGAATTTTTTCATCGTACTGGAAGCTCCAAACTGGGTTCATGCCCTGAGTGTTCTTCAATGATTAGTCTCCCTCTGCAACAGATGGCCACTTAAAAACAAAACGAACAAACGAACCAACCCAGGAACTGGAGTTTTTCTATTTCTCTTTCTCACAGGTGTGTTTTGAGGCGACGTCCTTCAGTATTTAGCAGGTATTCAGATGCACCCAGCCGTTCAACTGCAGCATGCTCTATTTCTAGTGACATTACTCGTGCAGTTAACTGTGGAGTTTAGATGGAAATCACCTTCCACTTGGTTTGGGAAAGATATTAAATGGGAGTAATGTTTGGCAATTACTGATTCTGGTCATACTAAACCCACACATATCATGATATTTGGTAAAATATTGGCGCTCCCATTTAAATGTATCAGCGGCAATACTACTGAGGTCAGGATGATATATTTAAAACAGTTCTCGTTGTGATAGACAGGGAGAGAGGACACAGAGAAAGAGGGGAGGGTGGTAAAGAAAGGTGTTTTAAGTGGAGACAAAATCATCCTATTTGGGCTGAAAAAATAAGAAGGGAAAAGGAAAATAGGAGACAAACTCACGGAGTCAAAAGTTTAGCTAGATTGGATGTCCAACACCATGACATTCACTACACATTCCAGAACCCCTTTCACTTCCCACCTTTGCAAATATTTAGGAATTGATCACCCTGGCAACGTTGTAATTTCCAAAATGCTGTGAAAAGCTTTATTCTACAGGCTGTTGGAACGGCTAGTAAAGTGGTAGCTTGCAGAGCAAGTGCAGACTTGACTTTAAAGTGAATCAAAAATTATTCCCAGATGCATTGCCATTTTGTTCTGGGACAAATACTGAAAAAGAAAAAAACGGTGTCACATAGATTGGATTCTGCTAGCAAGACAACTGCATCTAGTGAGAACACACATTTAAAAACAAAGATTCTTTCTTTCAAAATAGATTATGTAAACATGACTCCAGCAAGTGAGCCGGTTCCTCAGTTTCACTTATTTGTTTTCTCCTAATGTTTTGCTTCCCTCCCAATAAATATTTGAAAGCTCAGATTTGCGAAACATTTTTCACATCATCTTTAATTATTAAACCAAGTAAGATAAAAGAGTTCTGAAAAGATAAACTTCAACTAGAATAATCTTCACAGAAAATTTCTGTGGGCATTTTTTGTGGCTAAAACTTTTTTGTTCTAATAAATACCTATATAGTTGTTTTCTTTTTCCTTAAATTATTCATCAGCTGTTGTGGTCTATAAGCATAAAGAAAATTTTACTTTCTAAAATATTTATGGTATGACTAAAATATTAATAGGAAGAGTAACTTAACACAAATGAAAAGGGAACATATTTATATTACATACTTTTTTTTTGTGATTCTGAATTAATGGAGACATTGGTGTTACTGAGGAATCACATCATTCTCACTTTGTATACAGAACATAGTCCTTTGAGTTTGGATGAAATGCATGTGTAACAGAAAGCAGATGTTACTATTCTTTTTTGTATATTAAAAAGTACTATTTTTAATGTATTGTATACTTCAAAAGCAACAGATGAAAGTGCAAAAACAAAACAAAAACAAATAAGCAAAAAAACATAAGAGATAAAGCTACAGCAGGAAATAAAATCTAATGTTATTATCATTAGTCACTACACAAGAAATCAAGGGAGATGTCTGTATTCTTTTAATGGAGGATGTTTAACTAATAGTGAGTAGCATTTTAGAGAAGGACAGAAAGGACTGTGAAAATTTATGCAAAACTGGTCCATCCTTTTGAAACACGATCACATGCTTAAACCTGAATCTCAGAAAGTCCCTAAACTGCTGATGGCTACAAGAATATCCCCAGAGAAGGATCAGTCTGTATATCCCTATTTTTTATAATCCAAATATCTCCTATGCCAACTGCCAGTATATTGGATTATGTACAACCTTAGTCTGACACAGTATGGCATTTCTCCAGCTGTTGAGAGAAAACAGGATCTAAGCACCTCAGCACTTTATAAATTCCTTTTTAGACACCTAAACATGTTTGAAGACCTGATCCAAACTTAGTGCTTAAGTGTGTGGTTAAGTTATTTTGCTGATTTGGTGCTTTCAGATCTCATTTAATAATTTATTGCAAAACTCTAACAAGTTCCAGTGATCACAGTACCGAGAGCTTATAGGAATGTACCTTCCTTTTCACACATTTTACCGCTTTTGACAGGTGAACTTTCAGATCTTTGCACTCAGAAATGGCTATTTAGAACTTTCCAGGTGAAATACAAAGAGCAGTAAGACTATATCCAATTAAAAATTAATTCTCCAACATTGTTAACTTACAGGTCAATCGTATTTTTTAGGAAGCCATAAATAATGTATTCACTACTAATTAGCTGCATCTACTTTACCATCTCCCATTTAATGAGCAACAGGAGAGTAGTATGGTAATTTAAAATGATATGACTTGTCAAAAAAAGAGTCAATTAAAGTAATTCAGTCCATGAGGCACTAACAGAATTTGGAAGAGGATTGTGCCAGAGGG
>VZSV01000069.1:665630-712212 GCA_013398735.1 Nothocercus julius
AACTTTCTATGGCCAATTTCTGCCCTAGAGCAGAAACTACTCTGGGAAATACAACAATTTTTGAAATGTTTTGATTTCGGTGCAATATGGTTCTACTGATGTTTCCCCAGACAGCTCTCAAAGGAAAGCAATCTCAGTAGTTCTGTTTTAAAAATGAAGACCCAGCACTGGAGGAGTTATGTTACTTGTCTGAGAATACCTGGGCTGAAAACACAGTTGTGCATCTCTAATGCCTCAGTCCAGTGTCAGTCGTTTGAATTTCTTCATACCACATTTCTTCATTAGTGTGAGCGGCTCATGCAACTCGAGCTGTTCATTATCCAACTTTCACTTCTTCCTTCAATCATTTTTTTCCTGTTCTTTTAGTGCTGAAACAGCTTAAGTCATATATCACTCATGCCGTCCCGTCACCCCGCAAATTCCAATTTATGATGCTCTTAAATACACGACATTGGTAACTAGCTTTTGATGCAGTATGCTCGTTTTGTAGCTCCATGCACAATTTGGCATGCATCTCTGTGGCACAGAAGCAGTGCAGAACCAGAAAATCTACTTTTTTTTCAGTTCATTGAAAAATCCTCAAATTTACAGCTTAAACTAAAGCCCTTCTTAGAAAAAAAAAAAAAAAGTTTTCTAAATTTGTATGACAATAACACTGTGTAAGCAGTGTTGCTCTCCAGCACTCCTATGCTAAAAGTTACTCTGAGCAGTCCTTAAAGTTTGAAGCAACCTGCTGAATTATGGCTCCCCAGATGTGGCCCCTGAGTGCCTTCCATTGGACTGAGCACCATGCAGGAGCTAACTGGTATTGCTTTTCATGTGGAAGTTAGACCAGAAAAGATGTTTTACTGCAACTGCTAAGCAATTTTGATCCAGTATAAGTGCTCCGAAATTCCCGGAGAAAATAGGCACTGCCAGTTGGCTAACATTTGTTGAAATACTCTTTAGAAGTCATAAAACTGACCTTACTACAGGCTTCTTCTCTAGCAAGATTTACTTTTTTTTTTTTTTTTTTTCTCCTAGTACTGAATCCTGGCCCTTAAATTTCACTGTCCTGGATGCTTTATCATCAACTCTTTAATAATATATGCTTCTGAGACTGAAAATGTGTTTTTCACCACAATCTTTCTAAGGTCAAGAGTAATTTCTTCATAAATGGGCATGTCATTTCATTCACATATACCAGTCAGTTTAAGTTATAGCCAGAGACAAAGATTATGAATGTTGTCTCTGTGAAAACTGGTGTCTTGTTTACTATTGATACCCTATTTCCTGGCATTCAGATAAGTTATTAAAATTTTACTAAATAAGCATTTGCTTAAGCTGGGATCTCTCATGAAGAAATCTTCAAGGGAAAAATAATCAACACAAGTTGATGGAAAGGCTAATTCTGGGCTAAACTTACAACAATTATTTTGTTGTTCTAAACCACACCATTAGCTTGAAAGTGATAATTACATATGCAAAAATATATTCATATGTAATTCTGTATTTAACTGTTATGTGTATGCACCACTTTGTGGAGTTCACTTTATTGTTAATTTCAAATTAAGCCCTCTGCATTATTTTGTGAACATACACTCTTCAAACGTGGTCCGTCCTCTCAGTTTTGCAAATGTCTGTGCAATAGACAGAACTTAATTTGTATTGTCTCTGCAGAAAATTCAATTTTCCTGAGTTAGAGACTACTAACAGAACCTTTTCGTTGCAATTTATCACATTTGATTTTGTGCATCGTTTTGCTTTTGCAGACTCCTGACTTGGCTTTCATCTTAAATAAAGCTCATACACTTGAAGTATTGATATTAGGAGTGTGAACGAGGAGAATCACCCACAGTAGAGAAAGTTGGTTAAAGGAGCCCATATACTTCTGTTTCTGGCATATGATTGTGACTATACCTAGTGCTTTAAAGAAAGATGATCTGGGCATCAAGTCTCTATTTTTTAAAGGACAGACTGATACAGTAAGAAGCAGGACTTCCTGTGATCTAACGGTTCCCCTGACCTTGTTGAAATTCATTTTCCTTTTTACTGAATGTCATGAAGCAAAAATGTGAAAAATGTTTTTTTCTAAAATGAAAACCAGCCACTGGAAACATAAAGCTTTGTAAAATCTGAGCTGAGATCCTAATGTTTATGTTCTGAATCCACCAAGCTGGCTCAAAGGAGTTGTAATGCAAGTTCTCCATAACCCCATCTCTTCCAAACAAGACCCTGACTGAACCGTCTATCCTGAAGTTCACGACAGCATCACCTCCAAGTTCAGGGAAATGATTTATCCTGACAGTCAGAGGGCAGTAATGCATGATAGCAGGAGAAGTATGCCTGAGGGCCCTTGACTGTAGGAAGCTAAAGTTCGTATCTTAGGCTATCTACAAGTCCCGTGAAATACCGCAGAGAAATACGAGGTCCAGAATACTCTGGATGGGTTTCAAAAAATGAATCTCCAAACTCATTTTCCATAAAGATGAGATGTGTATCTAGCTGGAAACACTACTTTTTCCCCCCCAAAGTTAAAAAATAATTTTATGTTTTAAAAGTCTTGATTACTGTTCAGAACAAAAACCAGCCAAGATGTATGGAAGAAAACAGTCATGAGACAAAACCTCATGCCCTCAGTTATCTTTCTTAGCACATGTGCATATTTTACAAGCATATTAAGACATGAGAATATAAGAACAGCCACAGTTCTATCCATGCAGCCCAATATACTCTACTTTACTATGGCCATTTCCAGGTACCTATGCCAAGGTGTATCTTTACATTAAGCATAAACTAATATATCCCTGGCAAACAGTCTAGAAAGGTGTGGTCAGAGATTTTGAGACAGAAGTAGGATCTTTTTAAGAATGTTGAAGAATTTTAAAAATAAAGGAATTAAAAGAATCTAAGAATCCTGAACGAAATTTTTCAGTGTGGTTCTGAGCCAGTGTAAACTCTTAGCACCCATAACAAAACGCAGTAATGAGTCCAACAATTTTAACTACATGAGGATGATTACTTCTTTTCTCTCTTCTGAATTTGCAATCTCCAATTTCCATCTGATGTCCTTCTTGTTGTTTTGAAAGATACAATGAGCAATTGTTGTCTCATCTCCTTCTCCATGACCCTCACTGTAACCTCCAGGATGCTTTTGTGACCTGAATATTATGTCTTTGTCAAGCCTCATCTCATGTCCTTTTCTTATATAAAAGCTTCTCATCTGCCTAGTCCAACTTTAGCAAAGAGAACAAGTTTTGAAGGAGGGTCACAGAACTTTTATCTTTTCCACATTACAAATCTTTCTAGAAATTATACTCAAGGTATTCCCAATAGAGATACAGTCTTCCAATGACTAGCATCCCTCACATTTAAAGTCTGTATTAGTCTTTTGTATTGACAGTCTCTGTCATGCTTGCAGATTTCACATTAAAATTCAGATACGCAGGAAATGCTCAACAAAAAGAAGTTTTCTGCTACAAAGAAGTGCACAATTCCTGGTGCTAAGCTTCAGGAGAGAAGTACAGCCTAACTCAGACTAAGACTTGATCTATCCCCGTCTCTGACCGACTGCATTACTCTGTGTGGGATTCAAGTTGTCATAAGCAGGAAGATGCGCAGCCATGGAGCACTGGGTAATAATTTCACAGTCAAAGTCATTAAGTGAGAAGAAGCCAACAGTATGAATGGAAATATACTCTTTTCCAAAACGTCACCTGCGTCAAAGGCCATATCTCCTCTTCCCTGATAAAGATTAGTGTCAGCCCAGCCTGTTACAGTGGTTAAAGAAGGCATCTTTGTCACAAAAAGTAGCAGACATAATTTGAAGAATTATCTATGCATCTACAAATAAACCAATAAAAAGATTGAAATTTAATTCTGTCAGATTCACACAATTTATTTTCTCATTTGCTTCTGGTATGGGGCTACTACCAAACTTCAACTATTACCACTAAAGCACTTTACTGGATGGATGGCTCTTCAGGGAGGACAAGGCCCTTTGTATCACTTTCATGTCTGATCGCACATGAAAACACATGTGCAATGAAAGCACATTTTGGGAATTCATATATTTTACAAATATACTTTGTCATCAGACAAAAACGAATTATTGCTACTAATTAAGCATTATTATTATAGTACTCACTGAGCGTTAAAAAATAATCCATAAAAAAAAAACTATCTTAAAATATTTATTTGAAGAGAAAAATAATAATAGCAATTCTTTGGCAAATACCAAAAAATAAACTAATTAGTCCACTTTTTAGTTTGTCCTGCTTATGCTGAAAACCTCTGGCTATTGACTGAATTTGAATATCCCTAGCTATTGATCTGATGTAAGAATGAATCTGAAATTCAAGGTTGCATCCAAATTTAAGACACGCAGGAAATACTCAGCAATCAGAGAGAGGATTGATTCCTGGTACCACAGAAGTCAATAGGAGTTCTGAGGTCCAAGGCACAATTCTGCTGATTTTAATGAAGTCAACACCTTACTACGCAGAAAAACAGGAGGCCAGGATTTCCGATCTGTATGTGGATCTCCTGATACTCCACATCACACTGCAAAGGAGCAAAAATATGAAATGCCTCATTTCTTATTTAATCTGAAGAATATAAGAATTAGCAAACCAAAAAATAGTTTCAGAATGCTGTAACTGCCATTTAAAATCACCAAATCATGTAGACAAAACATGGCCTTTATGCACTGATATAGCATGCAAGCCCAAGATGCTACTGACAGTATTTTACCATACTCTATGCAAAATCAGTACAATGTTTAAAGAAATGTGAAGCCACATGGACTTCATGTGAGTTTTGAAGTCTATATTTAATGCTTTTTCTCTGATTATTGTTCTCCACTGGAAATAAAAAAAATGTGAAAAATAGAATTTGGTGTATAAACTGAAAAGTATTTTTTGGGTCATAGTTAATTATAGTTTGTTTTAACTATTTCTCTATGAATATACATAAGCCTAAATACCCCATTATGGTTTAATTATACAGCCATTAGAAGAATAAAATTGCTAATGAAAGCAGCTATGAAAAATGTATATCATTTACAAAACTAGACATAATATATCACAGATATTTTCAAATATCATAGTAAAAACATGATTCTCTGAGGATTTCAGAATTGCATTTAATAGCATTTATACATTATCAGGCAGTATCAGATTCTACCTATCAATTAGGTAGAATTATGAGGGAGCTGGAAATGGAAAGCCATTTGTGTGCCATTTTAAATTATACATCGGGTGTATTACAGGGTATGAGGTGGGCATGTTTCCTCACCTGAGGTGTTGCTCTACCATCTGGATTTTTTCAGTATGAAACTTTTAGACATTTTCATTAAGGCATGTCATTAACCTTCAAAACAACGTTTTCAGAAATCAGTCTTCCTAACTTTGCAGTAATGGCAAGTTATGTTATTGTCCTAAACATTTTCCTGTCAGGAACATTTCATGTAATGGTTGTTTGTCATCTGCAATACAAGTACTTCATCTCTGTTGAACAAAGCGAATGAAGCTACATAAATAAGGCAATGAACACTTATGTTACTAATCCAAGCCCAGCACACTCTGCTGCGAGGCAAATAACCCCAAGATACTAATTCTGCCAAAAACAGTGCATCCTTTTGCATGTACCAGTCATTTATTTACAGTCATTTATTTATTTTATCAGATTAAAGACTGTACAGACCATAATTATCTCTTAGCTGTGGTATGGAAAATTATTTATAGGGTCAAGATGAGGCTCTTCCTTGTGTAGACGCAATGCTTATATTGTAATTCCTCATTGCAATGGGCAATGGAAAGTCTTGTCTCAGTTGAGGATTTGTCTTTCCTACAGACTGCGTGGCTACTCATTGGCCAAACCAAGGGGATACTTCAAGGTGATAAAAGCTGGTATCATCCTGCAATATGCATTTCTGGCTCCAATCACAGGAAAGGTGTTGTATATTTCAGTATGTTCTTTCACATAGCTGATTGGTACACTTTGAAATGTGCCCCTTATGGGGCAGGACCATGTGAGAGTGCATTCAACTTGCAGGACAGGCTCAACTAAAGAGTCTTTGGAGCAAAATGCAAGAGCAGGGTCTTAGGTCTAAGAATCCTTCCCGATAAAAAATGGAACTGGTTCAATGGGAAAGGCATGAAACATCTCTATTTCAGAAAAGCAACAGCTCTGTAGTTTTATCACACATCAAAATAAAGAATTTGAAGTTAGTCACCCACTGTGGACAGAGGTCAATTAGACCCAAGAAGCTTTCATTCTACACCTGCTAGAAAGAGATGCATCTCCTCCAGGTGAGATAGTGGCAACTCCATTTGTGTGAAATGTAACCTGGAAGTACTTCATACATGTGCTCATCATGTCTGAAAGCTCTTTCAAAAGTCAAGAACAAGGACTGACTGTTGACTGTCATTAGGGTAGGCATGACCAGAGCAGTCGGGCGTTCCTCGCAGCTTTTGTAGTTGTAAGTACTTCTTTGGCTTTACAGGTGAAAACTCAATTAGTCTGTGAGACAAGATAGCAGCTGAGAACGAAATTTAAGAATTCGTAAGGGAGGTTCTATGAGCTGGTCATGCTGTAATTCCTTTATGGTGGATGCAAATGCATATGATTCATCTACATACAGTCCTTTCTGTGCATGAGCCAACTGGACTAGTAATTTTCTTTAGCTACCTGAATGTGTGTGGCACAGCAGGACTACGATCTGAATTGGTGCTTCTGTGCAGGGGTCTAAAATATATATTAGTGGATAGTAAGAATGTCTGTTATTAGGGCTCAAATTATCAGTGCACATTAAAGAGAAGGGTTATTTTCCATTACTTCCAGCAGAAACTTTTATCTTGCAAATGGCAGAAGCTAAAGAAGAGATTAAATTTAAAAGGATTTTTTTTAATAGGCACAATAGTGCAGAAGATCTAAAATATTTTCAGTAGGTAGCCACAATTGCTAAGTGATAGTCTCCTCTGTAATGTCACTTTATTGGTCCTGTCGCTTCCACTGTGTCTCTCTCCACGAATTTGCATTTTCAAACTACAGCAGTTTGTGGATTTGGGAATATATCAGGTAAGCACATTCTAAAACTGTACACAAAGGCATTAGGAGGTACATAAACTACTGATTTTTTTTATTTTTTTAAACACAAGTGAGGAAATTCTGTTTGTCCCCAAGCTGTAAGTGAATTGAAAATCACTTCTCCTTTAGGGAAATTTAGAGCTACTGTATTTGACAGATAACCACTACCAAAAGCACAACACAGAAGAGCTTTCTCTTCATGGACAGGTGGACACAGAATAACCTATATATTTAAAATCAAATCAAATTAACAAAAAGAGGTAAGAAAAAACTGTGACTTTCAAGCAAGATCACTCAGATGACTGAAAATGAATATTGCAATCTTGTCTGAAAATGTCCGTAGCAGAAGCTGAAAGTGTATATGTAAACTCTGTTTTACATCAAAAATAACAAGAAGGCAAGAAGTTTTAACACACTGACACAAATGTTTGGGGTGGAGCGAAATAGAAAAAAGAAATGGTTAAGAATTACAAATGACTCTCCTATGCTAATTCATTATTCCAAGGAAGAAAAATCATTTACAGCTGCAGAAAATTGAAGTTGAAAAGACGTAAAGGAAAATATTACACTGCTTTTAATCATGCAATGTAGGAAAAAAATGAAAATGTTCACATTAAGTTGAGGAGTGGAGAAGATGACACAATGTTATGTCTGATTTTGTTTTGTGTATGCATACATATAAAATTAGCAATCAGCCAAGAAGAAAAATTATTTCTCATTTCTTAATGAAGTATAGTCTGATTATAGTTTTACATGCTCTCTTCACATCCTTGCTGATTAAGTAGTTGAAAACTTACAGCAATATCAATTTCCAGTGGTCAAATACAGTCAATACCAATCAATCCCTGTATTGTGAAAATGGAGACCAAGAACTGAGTTGACTGAAGGAACCACGCATGCTTTAAAATGCTCTGAATGATCATTATTACAAAGTGTAAGCAGCCACTTAAGTGGCCTTAGCAACTCTACAGATCAAAAATCACATTATTCAGCCTAAAACTACTTTTTTTTTTTTTTTTTTCTCCCCTGTGGTTTAGCATTATTTGTGCCCAGGAACACAATGTAAATATCAAACAAGCCACCTTCCATTGTACAAGATGTCCATTTAATTTGTTCCATATTTGTTTCCATTAAGTCACTGAAGTGCGTATTTAACCTTATTTTTAGTCATGTTGAAGGGGACATTTTAGCATGTAGTTTACTACTTTTTCCTGAAATGCATACCAAAAAGTCACTTAATCCAAGGTACCACACAATCACTGTTATTTTAATATAAGTATCTGCTAGAAAAATAAAGTGTTCTTCCAGTTATGTCTACACATTTTATAGGGTAATAATTTTTACCCTATAATTTTTATTACCCTTTATTATTGTCTACACTATTTATACACATAAATTCCAAATGTGTCAAGTCTTCTTGCTGTGCCAATTATCAAAATAATCATTCTCTACAGGATGGAAATCCCAAAGTACATCTTTTCTGCCATCAATAAAAGTCTTCCAAGTATTTCAGAATGAAGCAAAGCAGGCTACATGTCTAAAATAGAATATAACGTAACTGCAATGTATTAAGATCCTGAACAGCATTTTCCATGTGTGGTGCAAAAACAAGCCCCTGCTCCGGCCTGTGGCAGCTTATGCCACCACTGAGCTCCCACACACAGGAGTCCTGCCACAGGGAATGAATTTTCTTAACCGGCCGAATATCCATCAGCTTTTGACAACTTCTATGGGACTCTCAAGATTAGGAGCTTACAGGTCTTCTCCAGCCTTTCCACTCTTGTCTCAAATGCCTGTTTAGATCTTTGAATGCTCTTGCAGTCCTGATTTTCCTTCCCTTTTTCTGTCCATGCCCCATCAACTTTAGTTAAGTTCTTAATAGGCGCATTTAGCTGTAAAGTCACACTACAGTCTTACTCGCATGCACAGTATTCAAATTCTTCCTGAAAGTTATACAAGTTTCCCCCTCACAAGTACCTATTTTTTTGGAAGATATTCTAATGCTTTGTCTCCAGTTTGTTCAGACTCTGCTGAGGGAGAATATTGAAATTCTTCTGAAAGTGAGTTATGCTTTTGCCATTTTTTTTTTCCCCCCAGAACAGTAATGGTTTGCGATACTGAGGATTATCTGTTCATTTAGTTGTCCTGGGCTGTTTTGGTGATAACTTGATTTCATTGAATTGTAATCTCCCTGAAAGGATTACATTACCCTCACAGTACACCCAGGCTGTCATCCAAAGTCTTCTTTCTGCCTGCTCTGCTGCAAGCACCTTCTTCTCACCAAGAGCAGCTTTCATTTCTTTGATGGTGGAATCAGTTTGAAACTTTTTTTTTTTTTTTAATGCAAACAGAAAAACCACCAACACATCAGATCCTCTTGCTCAAAACGACTTTACTAGTCATATACACCAGCAAAAAACTCACATAGCACACTTCAATCACTGCCCATTGCGCCTGCACTCTGACATAAACGCCCACGGTGACAGAAACTACAAGCAGACATAATACACACCGCAAGCGACAACACCCCAGCAGCAACACCGCCAGCACCGCAAGCGACAACACCCCCTCAGAGCGCCACAACCCCAGAAGATTCCAGAATCAGGGGCTAGGGAAGGCCCCGCCTCCTTGCCTTATTGGTGCAGCCTTCCTTGATTGACGGGTGTCTCAACCACTCCTGAGGCAGAGAAGGAGAAGGTTCCAGAAGCCTAGGGCTGGAGCCTATAAATAGGGGCACAGCCCATGCTTTCTATCGTTGTGGGGGTGGTTTATGTTCCGGGAGTCTTTTTCCTTGTGTTTTCTACCTTTCCTTTCAAGCTGTTAAGTAGCATACGGTTTACCTTTATTTTTTATAAAAATGCATGGTTGTGGCAGATAAAATAATCAAAACAAGATTATCAGAAAATCTGCCCTATTAAAATGAGTGCTTATGTATGTATGCTTACGTATGTGGTGTTTCACTTCAGTGTACACCAAGGGGACTAGGGAATCCAAGCCACCCTCTCCCTTTGGAGGTGGTCTGGGGTGTATTGAGACCTCTTCTTCCCCCCGCCCCGGGTAGGTGGGATGTGGCTGCATGAAATGTTCGATGAGTGTGCTATGGTCATTTTTGGTTTTCTTGTTGCCTGCATCTAAACATCAAAACTCACTAGTAGCTTGTTACACTGAAAGCCTTGTAGAGAAATTTGAGCACAGCATACTGGTAGAGTTAAAAACTTAGGATGCAAGTGAAGTTGCCAGTCTAGTAAACCTAATTCTGCAATTAATACAGTAATTCAAAAACCTCTTTGGTATGTGGTGGTTTTTTTGGGGTAGTGGTCTCGCTTTCCTGATGTTTCTGGATCCTAAGGTTGATAATTCCAAACTGCCTCAAGCAGAAGGGTGTTTATGGTGGATTGCTAGCATCTCAGAGTCTTCCTTCGAAGGAATATGATGATCATACCGGGGAGACCACCGTTGTTCAGCTAGTTTTTACGTACTTGATGCAGTTGGCGTATGCATTATGCAAAGTTCCCAACGCTCAGTTCTTGTATTTTTCTTGAACCTGAAAGCAGTTGCTGAAAACAAAAAGTTGCCTCCCTGTAGTGACCTCAGTGATACCTCTTCAGAGTTCAACAGCTCCGGTATCGCTTTTGTTGGCACACTTTCACATCATGTTTTAAGCCAGTGTTCTGCAGAACATTCCATGAAGAGTAACTACTTCTATCACTGTAAACTAGAGCTAATCTAAAACACAATTCAGCAATCATCAACTGGTAGCTACAGATTTTTATTACAACCACAAATGAGCTCAAGACAAGCCCCAAAAATCTGCAAGATCTTGCATTGCGAAGTCAATGAAAATCCTGTGGTCTTTCATACTGAATGGCTATATATATGTATATATATGTATAAGGCATATAGTTATTCACTGGAAATCTCAGTCTACCATTTCTCGATCTTCACTAGTTGACATCTACATTAATTTACAACTGGTTAAGTCTTTATATGGGGCTTCTGAACACCAGAAGGTGAGGGCGAATAACCAGTCTACTGGCTATGCAGCTACCTAGCGAAACACGTTCTGATGTCTCATGGGTTTTGTGCAGCAACGAGCAACGAAACAGCCCGTAATGGTCTGGATGTTGTACTGAGATAGATGTGACACAACTGCAGATGTTGTGTGTGGAGACCCAGTCATGCTCCACGTATGTGTCACAGTGACACTGACTAAATCAAAGCTCAAACAGCTCAGATGATGACTTTGCCCAAAATGCTTGTTTCTCTCCCATGAAAATGAAGAGAACAAAACAGTTCAGCTCTGAATGTCCGCATTGTGGAGACAGTGCCTAAAACAGAGAAATCCTACAGTACATGCCACTAAATCTGTTGTTTTAGCATTTGTTTTATTGGATCTTACTCTCTGTTTTTGATTACAATTTTATATCCTTCAGCAACATGCTGGTACAAAAAGAAACAGACGGCTGGCTATTGTCAGACAAGTAAGCCCTTGTAGTTTTTTGATTGCTGCCAAAAATGTTTCATTCTGGAAAAAAAAAAAAAGCTTGCTGAAAACTCAACAAAGATTTAGTAGACAAGCAAAGCAGAAGCCCATTTTATCCACTGTGTACAACTGACTGCGTTGCATGTTGACAAAGCTGGATGTTTACAAAATGCGTCCCTGTATTACTGATTTTTTTCTGAACGACAGTTCATTGTGCATTGTGCACACACACGCACAGAGCACCCGTAAAATATCTTCATATTTTCTATCCATGGTTCCGTTTATCTTAATAGTTGTTAGTACTGCAGTTTCTACTTTAACAAATAATCATGACACGCTTGTTACTTGATTTGTTTGAATAGCACTGTCAAATGCTGTATAAACAATACTGTTCTGGGGCCTGGCCAAAACTTCCAAAATGCTTTTTAATATTTATGTGCCTTCAGACTCCATGAGAAAACAAGCAGACATTAGCTTATGATTAGAGCCACTATAAAACGGAAGTCAGAACAAGTATACTCTTTAGTATACGTTGCGTGCTACCTTATGTAATGTATCATAATGTTTTTCTCTAAATGGATACCTAATAAAAAGGTCTTTGGTTTATACCATTAACAACTGGCAAATACAGAAATAGTACTTAGTTGGAATTTCAGGATGCTTCCAAGTTCTATTTTGGCTAAGTAGGTACTGATGATCTGTGTGACTTTACAAGAAAAAAATACTACTGATTCTTAAAACCAACATGGACAGGGACAGCATGACATCGGAGATTTGTTTTCGGAAATAAAATGGCTCTCTTTTAGTCTTTACTTTGCCCCGATTAACGTCTGTTAACTGTAAAACATTCTTTAAAAACCATGAGTTGGTGGTGAGTTGTTATTAGGACCACTGTTTTCCTTAGCAGTACATTTCTTATTATTTATCTCTAACAGCAGTATATTTTTCATCTAGTAAGTCCCACGTTTAAAATTAAAATGACTGTGGGAGATACGGTGCAGCAGATATTCCAAACTCCTCTGGTGACAGATATCTTGCTAATGACAAAGAATAAGGATATTCCTTGTCCTGGTCCTTGAGAGCTCAGAAATCAGCCCCCTAGCCCACTTCTTTAGGCAAGTGGGGTTAAGCTTTTTGAGGCTGTTTTTAAATAGCTGCATCTGAGCATACTGTGCCCTACTATTAGTTAAATTGTGTCACAGTGTCTATCGTACAACTTCACAGCTATAGTAATTACTTATTATCATCTAGAATGATGATAATAATTTTCATATGAAGACATTTATATGTCTTCCACCATCAAGGAGTGTCCAGAGAAGACAGAGCCAGACCGTTTTCAGGGGTGCACAGCAGAGGGCAAGAGACAGTAGTCACAAGCTGCCAGTAAGGGACAATTTCACTGCATTAAGAAACAGGTTTTCTCCATGAGAGCAAATCTATTAACAAGCTGCCTAAAAAGCTGCAAAATCTCCATCCATGGAGATACTCAAAATTCTGCTGGGCATGAGTAGGTCGTGAGTAAGTTATCCAAGCTGGGGTTGTTAGCCATTCTTTCAGCATGGGGCTGATAAAATTCCAGCTATCCTTAGAGGGAGCTAATTGGTTTGCTTTAAAATAGTATTAAGCAGTATGTGGAATGTTAAAAGTCAAGGAACTGGGACCTGAGAGCAACCCAGGAAGCTGAAGGATTTGCCAGTGTAGTGATACACTGAGTCAAGCGCTTGGTTAGATGTATATACTTCAAATACCTCAAAGTGGAGTGACAAGCCTCATAAAATGCAAGTGTGGTCATGCTGGTCCAGAGACAGTGCGTATCTCTAGTGCTTCATTCATTAATCCTCGAGCAGTTTCCTCTCATTGAACTTTGCCTGATTAAGGACAAAATGGGATTTTCACAATCCATTCCACTGATTATTTTTCTGTATTCAACTGGATTGAATACAGAGTGATTGAAAGGCCTCCTATCATTGACACAGTTAAAAGAGTGGAATCATCATCACTTGGTACATCCACATCTATGAATCCCTATTATCTATATATAATATATGCATGGATGTGTGTATAGATATATCCTGTATATATGTGATAGATATATGGCATATATATATACATATATATATATATTTTTTTCTGCTTGAACTTGCACAAACTGAGTATTTTAGGCCAGTGAGTATAGTGTTAAAATGTTTGTTTTGTCACGAGACACGTTTTTAACATTTCTGTCACTTTGAGTGCCTTACATAACTGGGTTGTTGTCTATTGGAACAAAACATGTTATACTCTGTTAGGTGCAACAATTACTGTGATTTTTTAAAAAAATCTCTACCGTTTGCACTGGAAATGCGCATTTCATGCATTCTCCACCAGCTCCAGTTTATTGTCACAAGTTGTTAAATTGTCACTTAGGTGAGATGAAAACTCCTTTCCTCCTTTTCTACCTCTGCTGCACAACACTAATTTGTAGGGGGAAAGGGAATTTATTTTTAAGGTGGTTGTATTTTGTGATTTATGTTTTGATACTAGCAATTAGAAGTCTTAGCTTCTAGAATGGTGCAATCGTACAATTTAAAGAAAACTGTCAAAATGTGACCTCTTAGTGCAGAAGGAAACAGAAGGCAAACTAAAAAAGAACTTTTTGCACATTTTTTTCTGGATCTGCTTGAAGTAGTGGTACTTCAAACTCTCTTACGATCTGCAGCGATAGCACCAAAGCAAGGTAGTCCGTAAATCAGAGTAGAAATGTCACAAACAATGGCAGAACTCCATTGTACCTAAACAATTGGTCTACCTACTGACGGAGTATTCATGTGTTTAACTAAGTTAGAGTATGTTACATAGAGTTAAGGGCCAAGCTCTAAATAGAATATTTCATGGCTGGTATTTTTGATCTAAAGCTGTTTTCAAGAGAATGGGACATCTGAGCGTGAAATACCAATAAATTTTCAGGGAAAAACAACTGTTGGTACTACTTTTTTCATAAAATTTTGAAAAGTGGAGCTGATCATTTGCACTCAGAATTCCTGGAGTCCATAGAAAAAAATATCCCCCACACTACAACCATTTCACTTTGCAGTTGTGCTTTGAAGGGAGGATGAAAGACCTGCAAACCGCATTACAGATAACTTACTTCTCTGGCCCAACCTATCCAGTGAAACACAGTTACTGAAATAAAGGTGTGTGCTTATCGAATCTCTTTCCCTGGGAACGTGATATTATTTATGTGTATTTTTTTTCTCTGTATAGATGGCTAAAGCGTAAGAGACTTCAGTTTTTCCCTAAGAGGTTTTTGCGTGTTTGTTTGTTTGCTTGAACAGTCCATAGCCTGTGGAAACTGTTCTCTCATCATTTTCTCCCTGAAATAAATATCAAGGGAGTGCTTGGGTGATCCTGCTTATAAAATTAATTGCTCTCTGAGCTGTATTTGCTTTTAGTTCAAAGTAATTATTTCATACCTCTTTCTGTGTTAGGAGAGAAGCTGTATTGTTCAATGTTCTTGGTATTACAGACTTGGAACAGAGCTGGCATTTTCTATTCACAGTAGTTAATCCACCTGTGAGTATGAGTGGCTAATCTTTTTAAAGATTTTTCCCTTTGGAAATGTTAATCTGTGTGTTGTCTTAAGGAAATCCACTCGTTTTCCTTTATATTAGAAATTGTTATTTTTTGACTGTTTTATCATCCAACTACAACTTTATCTTTTATTTTACTACTTTTTTTTTTCTTGTGGTCTGGTATCTTTTCAACCTCACAATTTCTCCAGGATATTTTACACAAGAGGTAATTAGAAAAAAGAAAAAAAATCTTAGGATGGTGAGTGTAGATCCGACTCTTCTAATGTTTTACAGTAGCGTTTTATTTTGGATTCTAAATGCTAAATCTACATAACACTTTTACATTGGGGACAAGTCTAGAACTGAAAAAATAATACTGATCTTTATATCCAAAGGAAGGTCTTGGCAAAACAAGAAGACACAAGCTAATTAAAACGTATGTGCTTACGACCTAGTCTTAAGAGTCTTGGCTCATACGGAATGTCCCTGATGCCTTTTGTTTCTGTACAAAATGTTTCAGCTAAGTCTGGCTTTTTTTTTTTTTTTTTTTTTTTTTTTTGGCATAGGGCAAAGGAATGTGCCTGCAAACAGAACTAAAGCATGTTTTTGACCAAAAAAAAACAACAACAAAAAAAGGCTTACAAGCAATAAGGGCTTACAAGCAATTTGCAATGGCTAATAGAGCACACTGGACTTGTAGCACCCAGTAAGGATGGAAATCTGCATGAGATTTGACTAAACCCTATTCTTAAAAATAACTGACATATGTGTGACTGCAGAAAATATTCAATAAAGCAACTGGGCTCCGTTTCATATGATGTCTGCAGTCATCAGGGTACCTGGTAGGACTTCACAGAGCTGTAATGATAAAACAGTTCATGAGAGAGTAGGAAAATATTTGGTCAGGATTCAGCTCTGATGGCAAGTTTCAGCAGTGCCATGAGCAAAACAGCATGGCTTAAAAATTTTGTATCAGCTCATCAAAAAGTGTCAATGTAATGCTATTCACTTTATAAATTACAGGTGCAACATAATTCTGAGTTACCTTAAACTTACAAGGATAAAGGATACCTTTGAAAGAAAAAGAATTTTGGGAGGCTTATGCGAAATTGTCCTGTTGTATTTTTGTCACGGGATAAGAATGTGTTTTTGGGTTCCTGTGTTTGTATATGTGAAATACTATCCTCTGACATGCTGCATTTTTGCAGAAGGTATCGATTAAACTAGACACCTTACAGGATGCAATGATCTTTAGCATAGCCTTTATGTATAGAAGTATGGAATGAAAAAAGGGAGTCATTTCCAATTCATTCCCCCCAGATCATACTATTCCAATGAGAGACTGTTAAGTGAAAAACTCAGAGCAAATTGTTTTAGGAAAGCTTCATGTACCAAAAAACAAGATGATATATTTTATAAACCAGTGTTCGGCACCGATTATGAGTTGGTTGTCTAAAATTATGAAGGTTAAGATTACCTTGTTAGTTTCTAGTCTCACAGGAAATGTCAGGATTTATTTATATTTTATAGTCTCTTATGGAAGAGCTGATATACATATGAATTCAAAGTTAATTGCAGTCAGTTGATACTAATCTGAAGCCTTTCAGTCATCAGCTTTACTGAAAATGTCATTGCAAGACAGAGTGTCATTATTTTGAGCTTCTGTCTGATTTGTGAAAAAATGGTGTGTTTTCAATCTATCCTGTCTTATTCAGTCTGTATTTGTATGGGAAGAAACATATCCTGAAAAAATCAGATGTTGTAGTGCAGGACTGCTATGTTGTCTGGAAACAGCATTCCTGTACTCAGGATATTGATTATGCCTTTTTTTTTTTTTTTTTTTTAATATGAAATGGTTCTTTATGGAAAAACTATAAAAAGCTTTGAAGTCCCTCTTTTACTTGTCCAGCAATGGGCTTTTACAGTTCAAGGCAAAAGCTGGAAAGATACAAACCTGGCCAGGCTCTGCAGGCACCAGATTTTGTCCGAGTCTGATTTTTTGAACTTCAGAAAGCATCTACCAGACTAAGTAGAACATGAGCATTGCCTGAGGTCATCTAGTAGTGCAAGGTGATGGCTGGAGTTTGCAAGTGGCAAACGGTGCTCTTGGCTGATACTCAGTACTCCTGATCCTCCTTGGCTTTGCAGGAGCTGGAGAAAAACGAAAGGACCAGAGATTGTACAATGGCTGTGAAGTAGTGAAGAGCAGCTTTGAATGGGGCATGAGGATGTGAGGGTGCTGTTTCCTTCTTCTCTATCAGCTCCAGAAAAAAATTGCGTTCAGTGGCCGTGATGCTGTGTCCAGTCTGGGAGTTAATTGTTCTGCGTTACTACTACTTTATTATTATTTGGACTATGCACCTCATCATGACACCTGGCAGGCATTAGGAATCAGCCACAAAAATGTAACCATTTTGGAACAGAAAAACAGAATTCAGCCCAAGAAAAAAATTAGGAGACAGGCCAAGGTTCACTAAAGGCATCATTTCTGAAAGAACAGGCATAACTTTTCTGTAGAACATGACTTGCCCTCTGTAAGGGAGAGGTCTTTCCAAATGTCCCAGGAGTTTCTGTATAGCAGGAAATATGAACAGCATCTGTAAGAACCAAGCAAAATTGATCTGGTTTACTAGTCTTCACTGGTCTCTTTTTGCTGTCCATGGGAGGGAGTATGTCCATGGCTCTATAATTTTAAGTGCACCTTGCACGTTTGTAGGTTGTTATTATTATTTTGTATTTTTTTAACATACATAAGATAACCCAACATATCTGTGTAGGACAGTTAGAATGGAAGCACATCACTTGGAACTCGAGGCATCTACCAGTCAAAAAGATGATCCAAGACAAAGCTGGCACTGAACTAAAAAAAAAAAAAAAAAAAAAAAAAAAGGCAGCTCCTCACTATCAAATACTTTTCAATGCGAAAGACTAATTTATATAGAGGGACAGAATAAAAAGATAAGAGAATGCAGTTAATGAGATGAGAACCCCGGATTCAGACTCTTTATCAGTTCAATTGTTCCCAGTTGCCCATCTCTCAGTGTTGGTTTCCTCTCACCTAACCTTAACTGTCCAAAAATAAGACTCCCCTGAGAGCCCATGGAGAAGATTTTTGATGTCTGCAAAGTTTCTCCATTAACTCCATTAAACTTCCGCAAAGTCTTTTAAGGATTTTCATTTCCTTTTTTAGACAAGGAAATTGGAATTCTAATTTTATGATTTGGAATTAAAAAATAGTTCAAAATTTCTATCTAAAAGTTCATGACAAATTTACAAATTATGGTTATTACCACTGTTATTGTTAAATTGTTCTTAACTAGCAAAAATTTCAGCTATCAAGGGGAACCATCCGTAGGTCTTACAATATCCGTGTTTGCACTTTGATTGAATTTGCAAACTACAAATTTCAGTAAGGCTAGAAATCAATGACAAAGCAGAATGAGTGGAATTTTTTTTTTGATAGAATTTTTATTTCCTAATATAACTACATCAAAGTATTTTGTGAGGCAAAGACAAAGAGCAGAAGGATGAAGGAAAAAGTGGACTGCAGAAAATAAAGCCAGTGAAAAGCCTAGTCAAACAGATGATAAAATATATAGAGAAACAGTATCTTTAAAGATTATTGAAGGATTTGAAGAATTGTCACTGGAAAACAGCAACAAAAAGTTTATGAAAGTTCACAGCAAGAATGCCAATCAGGGAGGAGAATTGGTAGAAACAAAAAGTCTTTAGAAAGTTCTCTGCACATAATAATTATCTTAATTATTTCTACCCATTGGAGGTTATAAATTTGAGGCTAGAAAATGTTTTCTAACCCCTAAATTGTTTGCAGTAGATCTCCAAATAGACACAGCTAGAAATATATCAGTGAAGTCAATGGAAAAGGTGGACTCTGAGTTGAAAGTAACAATTAAAAAAAAAAAAAAAAGTCAAAACTCGATGCTCAAATGAAACGCATTACATGTAGAGCTGATAAGATTATATGGCTATGGATATGTAAAAGTGCTGTCTATTTAGAGGTGTTTTAGAGCTTCAGACAATTCTGATTCCTCAAAGCAAGAGTATTTTAATGGACCATAGAAACAATGACCAAGGTTCTCTGGAGATTTACAGCAGAACTTGATTCTTTATCACAGAAAATGCAGTGTCACAGCCTCTGTGGAACAGAGATTTAACCTCTAGTGCAAAGTAAAACAGTGCTGTCTGGAGACGGGGAAAAAGACACGCAGCTGTTAACACACAGGATGTATTTTCTATGAAGAGGAAGTTCAGATATGAACTGTGGTCCTGATTATAACTAAATAAGTGAACTTTTTTCATCCTCGAAACAAGTATGGCACTGAACCAGAAAGTTTCTGTTAGATCCCCAGGTGAATGGGGAAAAGATGGGCATCCCAGTGAGGACTGACTTGAAAAAAAGTTGGATGGGGACAGTCCCCACCTCTTCTTTAACTGCAGAGAAAGCCTACAGTGATTATGCGGTTGGGTTACAAGCCTGAAGAGGGATTAATACACATCACCGCTGTGAAAACCTCACCTACTTCTTCCCAAAGGAGCAAGACTTTTAAGTCCATTTGGTTAAAAATACGGATTCCTCTTGTTTTTTAAGGTCATAACAGACTACAGGTCCCCTTTGAACTGACATCCTGCAGAACAGACCGGGGAGTTCTGCTGGCGTTAATGGGATCAGTTGACAGTAACTAATAAAATACGTACAGGAGGTCTCATAAAAGCTCTGTTACAGAAGAGGGAGTCACTGCCTACTTGACAACCCTGTACTTCTAAAATACAGGCTTGCAATCAGCAAAGAAAAGAAGGTTAATATGGAAACCCTTCCCTCTTCTTGCTGTCCCCAGCAGACACCAGCCAAAACACCTATAAACAACTCGACAAACACAAATTTCTGCGTACCCTGGTACTATGGTGTCCATTATCTCTGTGCAGAGCGACTTCAGCACATAGCTAAACCCTGACAGTTACCCTGGAGAAAGAATTACAATTAACTCAGCTCCCAGTCAACAGCAGAGATGGGAGGAGAACCGGTGTGAAGTTTAGAGGTGCAATATGCCACTAGCCCTATCGATAAAGGAAAGATTTACAGCATAGCTCATTGCTGCACTTAATACAGTACAGCTTGTATGTTACTTAAAAGATTTTGTTTTATTTTTAATACAAATTTCAGTGCATCTACCAGTCTACATCAAATTAAACGTAATCTGTTTTCTTTTGGTACCGCTCATCTTGTGTGCTGTATTCTTCCAAGTTGAATTAATTGTAAATACGCTCAAGGAGGAGTTGGAGATTTTCGCCTGTCCATACTCTGCAATTAACATCCGTGATGGACTTGGTAAAGTAAGGACAGGAGAATTGCAACTTGAAGGAGTATGAAATTTCTGAGTTTGGAATACCCTTAGGTACCTTGGAACAGACAGACCTTCTTTGTCTATGCCACATATCTGAATTTCAGCTATGTGACATATTTATCACACAAACATTTTGAGCTACGAACTGTTGCTCTTTGGAAGACTCACAGTGGAGACAACTACCCTGGGTGGGTAGAAGAGGAGGGGAGGAAAACTGTATCACGGGGATTATATTGCAAGCCCTGTCTGCCATCTTTCACGCCACAGCACTTCAGAAAATACTATTGCCTACTAAAAATTCAATTCAGAAAACTTATTACTGGACATCCAAAGCTATGATCTGCTCATGATCAAGAAGAGTAAAAAACAATAGTAGTGTGCCGAATGACAAGTTTCTACAAGGAAACCAGAATCTCCTTTCTCAAAGATGCTGAAGTCTTAGAATATGCCATAATCTTATGTGTTCCCAACTGTGAATATAGATGTGGGAGTTACTACTTTAATTTGACTTGGTAGATACAAAAATAACATTTCAAATTAGTCGAAATTTCAGCAGGTTTTTGTTTGTTTGTTTTTTTGGCAGAAACATGCTGGATATAGGTAATATTTTTTATTCTCGAAATAACACTTCCTATTTTCAGTCCCCATGATATAATAAATTTAATCAAATATCTGCAAATACTCGAAGGGGAAAAGGGCAATTCATTTATTTTGAAAAAGCTGTAATCTTCCTTATTTCCTCTTCTGGTTGCTGGTTTATAGTTTGTCTTAGATGCCTTCACCCCACCCTCACTGCCTACTTGGAGAATAAAGTGTACAAGGGGTTTCTCCAAATCCCACGCTATCTATCATCACCTACAAAGAAGAAAATACAAGATGACTACCTTAACTTCTAATCTAATGTGCACATCCTGCCTTTTCCCTCAGTTGGTTCTCCAAGTATTGCAGCCTTGTCTTGGAAGTATCTGCCCAGTACAGTACTCCAGTATTCTGTAAAATGAGCATATACGTATATTAAATAACCATCTGGGTTTTTTTTGTTTTGTTTTGTTTTGTTTTGTTTTTCTGTAGTTAGTATATATTCCTGCTACTATCACTAGCTGGTACTGTGCCATTTCAAAAAAAGTGAAGTGTTAAGTTTTGTCTTCCCTTTTTCGAAAGGTTTTGATGTTTCGAAGTATTTCCAGTTAAGATTTTAAAAAGATACAGCTTGTATTCATAAGTCATCAGTGGAAACAGGATTGAAAGAAAAGATATATTAGCATAAAATACACGAGGATATATGAAGCATAACTTACGTGATTCTTTCCTTGGAGTTAGTTCTGTTCTTTTACAACCATATTCTCAAAAAGGGTGACACTATGGAATGGATTAAGAAGTTGCTCCAATTAGTTTATTCATTCATCAGAAATACACCTCTGCTGGCAGGAGTAACTGAAACACTGAAAGAGCTGCAAAGAGGAAGGCTACTTTGGGAACAGGCTCATATGTTGGAATAATTTCATGAATCACATGTTTTATAACCATATTGCTGAGGAACATGTCAAAATAGCCCAGAAAATAATATTACGTGTTGGTTTCTCAGTGTTGATTTCTCAATATCTATTATATAGCTATATTTTTTTAAATTGCTTAATTCTCATTCTATTGCAAGAAATGACAAAACTCCAAATAATTCTTTGGGTGCAATTTTTGAGCAGTTCCACCCAAGCAAGGCTTGGGGATAGTAGATATGTAGATATCCTTTGATCACTATGCAAAAAATAACAGAAAAGATTCCAACGGGGAAGATGGAGTAAAGATTTTCTTTGTCCTGAGAGAAAGAAATTGACATCTTTTCTGAATGATGAGGCATTGTTCACTCAGAAAAAATATCTTGAGCCTTTGCTTGAAGAGCAAGATCCTTTGCAAGAGAAGAAAAAGCATATCTAGGCTTAGATAGAGCATTTTCCCTCAAACGTTTTTAGTATCGTTTCAGTTAAACATTTTAATGTAAATTCATTATTTTACCTACTAAGGATTTTTTTTTTTTTTTTTTTTTTTTTTTTTTGTCACAAAAGAAGATCTCCAGAAAGTTTTCCACATCTCAGACTGAAAATAGGTATTGCTGGGTGAGATGTGGAAACTAGTAGATGATTGCATGATAAAGACAGGAATGTTTTGGTGTTGTATCACAAATGAGGATATAGGAGGGGCATGTAATCTCAATAAGATTTTTTTTACAGAAAGCCAGACCTTGTTGAATGCATTAGACTGTGTGTGCGTGTGACGTGTAACACATTTTTTAACAGAATTAAAAACAGATGTAGTGTTGACCTCCGCTTTTATGATGATGACCACATATATTACTGCTCACTGCAACTCTGAACTCAACTTTTGGAGACGTCATAGGTGTCTCCAAAAATCTCAGCTTTACAGAACTCAGTATTAACAAGTCATACCATCTGGTACTAGATCCTCAGACTGACTCAATCTGGCTGCCTTTCTACCATAAGAAGTCAATGACCTTAGAAGACTGAAAAACTTCTTGACTTCTTTTTGACTTTCCTCGCAAGAGCTCAGCTGAATCCGTGGTGAGAAAACTTGTCCCACTTAGAAACTTCTAAGTTTATATATGTGAATATGCAAAGTGGGTGTTCGCAATTCAGAAGCACAGCCTTAATTCACAGTCAACCAACTAACTGTAGCAGCATCCCCAGTTCTGTTAACATAATTGCATAAAAGAGCAGAAGAGGAGGCTATTGTCAGAGGCACAATAAGGGATCAGGAGACCATCCAGCAGAAAAGACACTTCTGTCGGTACAATAAACAGGCTCTTTCTCTCTTGGCTTGTCCTCCCAAACTCTCTCGAAGCCAAGCAACTGGCAAGAAGTGTTTGCTACAGATGGATCAGCAGTAGCTGATACAATACAGTACCGCTGAATCCATCTGGCATGTAAGTGCCTGAGACGGTGTTTGTTAGCTGCTTACCAAAATTTTCACGCTCCATAAAAGCAGGGTACGGGTTTTTGATGTCTGTTTGCAGTAATCTAAAAGGCTTTCTCTACAAGTAAGAGGGTGTTAGAGCAAAGCCAGTTACAGAGGGCCAGGGTGCTGCCCATGTCGTTTGGTTACAGCAACCTCCCTGTTCTCTGAGAGGAGCTTTGGGGATGAAAGGGCATTAAATCAGCAGCAGGGAAAAAAAAAAAATGGCGTTTGCTTTGCCCTTTAATTTAGATTTGGTTAATGACCTAGGAAAATTGGCCGAGTTCTGTAACTTAGCGTGCTTTTTTTAGGAAGGTTCAATCTCTTAGATGCTACAGCATTATCTGCAGTTTGGAAGCAGTCCTTAGATTCCAGCACTGTTTTGCTTAACACAGAAATGAATTAACTCCAGTTCTTACTCTCTTCCTTCTGCCACCCCGTAACAACTTAGGCTGTGTTTTGGTCACTTTAATTCTCATTCTGTATGGTCAGTATTCATTCTGATTTCCCTTATGGCTAGCAGTTACTTATGTTTCTAATTGCTTTACTGTATTTAAGACTAAAAGGTGTACTCCGTGTATTAATATGTGTATTTTGTAAACTTTGTTTTAACGACATGGCACTTGTAGACCTGACCGTACCAGGTCTATCACTGTTCAGTCAATTTCTCCTCCTTTACAAATGTTGACCACTAAGGAGTTGTTCTGTTCAGTTCTGCCCAAATCATGTCATTTTTTCCTCCTAGATCACATGAGCAGAATCCACAGTCTTAGCTCCCTTTCTGCTTCTCTTTAATGATAACATGATTGTCCCCCAGCTGACCCTTTTATGTGTTTGTTGTGTTTTTCTAGTTCAAAACCAAATTGTATGTAGTAGTGTGAACCTGCAGTACATCACAGAAACAGTATGCATTAGCTCATTAATTACTAATTAATACCTCTAAAATACTTGTAGACTTTCAACTGAAAAGTTTCCAAAGCTGCAAGTCTGAACTAGAGGAGACTTGAGAAGGGTCTGTGTTTCTCAGATCTCGTTGGCTTCTTCTAGGTACCCAGCTGGCCTGATACAGGATATTTTACCTCTCACCACGTTTACCCCTGTGCTTTGGTAATGGCCACGGCAGGCTGCAACAGCGCTCAGACTTCAGCTGAGCTACCCTGCGCCAACCCACAGTGTCCTTTCTCGTCCAGGTGTACCTCACAAGTCTGCAGGTGTGTTAGTCCCCGTCACGGAGCAACAGCAAAACCTTAGAAGTTCTTCTGTCCCTGAAAATAGGCACAAAATCTGTAGATTTGAGGATTAAACCTTTTCCCCTCATCGGTATGTATACCCCTAGGGAGGCTATAAGAGAACAAGTGGGATTTAGTCTTTAATGCAGAAAAATGCCTATTGTTAAAGCAAAGATAAAGAGTTCAGCTTCCAAGAGCACCTAAATTTATTTTGGTATTAGTGTCATTTGGATTTTTTTTGGTGGACTACTGCTGCTGTTGTCAAGGTAAATGAATTACTTCATTAACACAAAGCCAACAACTAATATTTCCCCCCTGCCTGGATGCACACAGGATGCTGTAAATCAGGGATCACTAGGGCATAAAAAAGCATGAAAAATGATCGTAAGTTTCCCAGCGTTAGATAGTGAAAAGTTTTTAATTTTGTTAACTCTAGATTAATTGAAATTGCCATGCATTCAATGGCTATAGCAATGGCTGTATTCAGTCAGCCATCCTTTATTAGTAATACTTAAATAAATCGGCTTTGAAAGAGTTAAAATAGTGAAACAATGGATGATGAATAATGACTGTTTACTAACTTCTGTTTATGCAACAGTGAATTTGAAACATTCATATATTGAGCATATATTAATTCTTTGCTTGAAATTTTGTTGTTTAACCTAAGGGAGAGGTCCATCCTAAAACTCACCTATTTGACAAAATATATAGGAATGTAGAGTCTTTCTGACATCTACCCTCCTGTCAAACCTCGTTGAAATTCCCTGGCGGGGAACAAAGATAAATGCTTTTTTTTTTTTTTAATAAGTGTAAACTTCTATTTCATTAGGAAATCACATCAAAAACTGAACTACATTTCACTTGAATTTATAATGGCATGGGACATAGGTTTTTTAATATTGTTGTTAATGTGATTGTAAGATAAATATGATTTATTTGTGTGGGAAGTGTCCTCCTATTTCTGATACTGTATATCATCTTTAGAAAACTACGAATGGGCCATGACTTGTGTCTCACTTCCTCAGAAGAAATACGGCATTTTGTCTCAGAACAAGGCAAAATTGGAGTTTGCTGAACATCCAAGCAATAAAAAAGTGCAAGAGCCTTAATGTAAAGGAAATATGCAGCAACAAGGTGAGGGCAGGTAGTGGAAGAAGGAAAGACACAACAGAACAACTGAATATGAGACTTGCTAGTTAAAGAGTAGTACAAAGATACATAGGAATCAGCAAATCTCAGGTACATTAAAATAGCCAAGACGAGAGTTTTTTGAGCAGTTCTACAAGGTTGTGTTTCTGTTGGCTCAGGGCTTTGTGTCACAGGAAGCGGGGTTTTTGATCCTGCCGTAGGGATTCGGCAATTGGATTTACTCTGCTCTACTTTAAACACCAAGCATCTAGGAAATAAATAAATCCATGAATAGTAACTTTAAAGTCAATCGGATGTGTTAGAGGCCAGATTCAGATTTAATCAAAGGAGTCTTTTCATTGTCTGTAGTGAGCTTTAGCTCTGGCCATCTGTAGTTTCTGATTCTTGTGTTATTTGCCTTTTTAGTGAGCAGCACAGGCCTTACAGTTCCATGATTATATGAGTAGTTCAGTCTTCCTTGAAAAAAAATAAAACACATTTTTTTAGTTGTAGTTGAGAGACCAAAAAAAAAAAAAAGTCATAACTGTGAGTTTTGTAACCCAAAAAGCAGATCATAAATCCAAATACCCTATTTGA
Source organism: Nothocercus julius (assembly GCA_013398735.1). Taxonomy (NCBI): domain Eukaryota; kingdom Metazoa; phylum Chordata; class Aves; order Tinamiformes; family Tinamidae; genus Nothocercus; species Nothocercus julius. Next base: position 692,014 of record VZSV01000069.1, read on the forward strand.
TACTCATTTTTTTGCAAATTTGGACATCCTTTTTCAAGACGTGAATAGAAGATCTTGGCTTGTACAGGTTGATTGGGGCAAAGGCAAACTACCCTTGAAAGCACTAATGAGAAAATAGGAGGGCAGAAAAGCTGGTAAAAGGGTAAATGCAGGGACAAGAATAAATAGATATGAACTGACTCATAAGTTATGTAGATTGGAAATGAGAAACAATTTTTCACTATTGAAGCAAGCATTGCAGAAGTCCCGTTCTGGAATAACCTACTCTCAGGACAGAGCTCTGTGTCATTTTAAATGAAGTTATAGAGCCCATGGGCTGTGATAGCGCAAGCTGGGGCAGCCCAAGAAATCCCCTTCCAGTCTCTTGGTTTAATAGTGCCCAAATGACAGATTGAGCAGTTTCAGTTTTACAGGAGTAGGGTGTTACTCAAGATAACGTGAATGTAGACCAGATATTACGGTACATATTGTTACAAAAGGTAGTGGGAACACTTCTAGCACTTTTCATATTACATTGAAGCCTTCACCTACAGATTAAAACTGAACTTTTCAAATCAAAAACAGATGTTCCAGACAAATTCCATTTTGTAAAAGTGCACCAAGACACTAGGTTGTGTTTCAACACAGAGGGGGTGTAGATGTCTCTGTCTGGAAATCTTTTGCAAAATGAAATTGTCCTGTGGCCAACTCAGCATAAAATTTATGCAGATGATCCTGACCTTCTTTTTGGAAGGCAGGAGCAACCAGAAAAAAAAATTGCTAAAATTCACATGGAATGTAATTACAGGCATAAAGTAGAGCTCTGTGAGCTGGGAATTTCCATGCCAGCTAGTGATCTCAAGTTGATTTTGTATTTATTTCATTGTGGTTTATATTGTTCAGCCATTTCCAATTTCTACATGTTAGAGAATTTTTTCTTGCCTTTTGAAACTAAAAAGCTCTTGGAGAGTGCTAATTAAGGCAAAAGAACCTTTTTCAAGATAAGTAATTAAGGATATGAGCTCAGGAAGCTGGAAGAGAAAGTCTCACCAAGGGAGTCAATATTAAAGACTAGACCTCAGAATTCCGGTTCTCCACGCAACATTTTGCTCACTTGACATTTTTGTTTTGTGCTGTTTTCCTGTATATTTCTTTATTTCACTTGTATTCCTTTCTGCAGAAAGCCATGAGTTTTCACCTGTGACGCATCATCACACAGATACTCATTTCTATTTTATTTGTATGATAGGCATTTTGCAGTCTTCAGTTTGCAGCTGAAAAGTCATAATTTTAGCTGGATTCCTTGAAGTCACCAGGTCTCTGTGGTTTGCATTTCTTTTCACACAAAGGATCCAGGAGGTGTCTGGCCCCTTTCACAGCATTTCAAGGCGCTCTTTGGCCCTGCTTCTTTCCATGGCAGTATTGACCAGTCCTTGTGGTCTGGGCCATTGGTAACCTCTGGCAACCACGACACGTCTGTAACACAGACTTGTCATTCCTGTTGAGAGCTGCTGCTTAGAAACCACTCATATGGTTTGGGGGCATCATTAATACAAAAATGTACACTGAAGTGCACTGCTGTTTCACAACACAAGTTAACACAGGCTGTTTTTTGAAAGCTGAGAAGGAACTTTTGGAAACTCTCAACTAAAGTTGAACATGCTGGTCCTGTTTGTCATTTAATCGAAGAAAAAATAAAATACATCTAAAACAGGCACATTATATTGCACAGGTCCAGGAGTCTCGTGCTTTGCCTGTTAAACCAACCTTCGCCAGAGTGACGCAGCTCCACTTTGGGATTCTTGCAGTGACTGTGTACAATACTTATTTATTTAACTGTCCAATGGCAGCAGTTCAGTAAATGAGCAGAAGCAGATGGAGAAGTGCATCAGTTCAGCTCCATGTAACCCGCTCGAGTAATGAAGCAGTTACTTCCAGGAACGCTGTTTCAGCTCATCCCTCATAGCTCCCTCTCTTCTGCAGACACCATTAGGAGATGCAGCCGTCACACCCTCATCTCCGTTTGCCATCATGTTAAAAGTGGTTTAAAAATAAATGAGCAAGCACATGGTACAGTTGCTGTGAAATTTCATTATGAATAATTAAAAGTGGAACTTTTAGTCTCCACTCTGGACAATCAAGGCCTTTTTATTGGTATAGGGGAAAAAATGTCAGAACGGAGGGAACTTCTGGCATAGGATTGCAAAACTAGAGCAGATTAGTGGCAAGCTTCCAGCAGAGGGGCTATAAAAGTCTTACTCAAGAGTTTCTCTTTGATAAGTTTTCTGCAGCATAAAAGGAGGTTTTTCTGCAGAACTTTGAACCACTGCATAAATTCCTTTGTAGCATTCTCAGGAGAAAAGCACAGGACGATAATTCCCACCCAGGCTCCCAATATAATAACATATAATACAGTAAGGAGCTCAGAAGAAAATAAAAATGAGCTTGCAGGATCTAAGCTAGCCCGTCAATGCAGTAGCCTTCCCAGGCAAAGACCTGGTAGCAACCTCAGTCACTGAGGATCAGTGAAAACTGAGGTCAGAGAAAGTTCTTCCAGGAGAGTATTAACTCTTTCACTGTTTAATCTCTGTACTGAGATCAGAGACCAGAAGCTATATGAAACGGAACTGAACTGTGATGTAGTCTGGAGAAAGCATAAGGAAAACAGGTAAAGTTTAGGTCATATGTCACAGAGTTTTTCTTATGCTGTGTTTTGTTTGATGTAACTTTGAGAATTTCCGAACAAAACACTTCCAATTTAGAAATACACCCTTATTTTCTTACTGCTAATGCTATGCATCATTTATTTGGGAAAATAATGATTAAATACTGTATAAACATGACAGTGACTTTCGAGATCAAATTCTGTATTGTGGATTGGCAGCTTTGCATTTTTAGCTTTCTTAACTGTCCAGCCAGGAGTATGCATTTAGACTCCCTGCTTTTCAGTAGAGAGAGAGAGATGCCTCCAATACATCCCGATGCCATGGAGGCATCCAAATGTCTAAAAGAGGTGGGAATCCATTTGGATGTTCCGTTTATTACTAACTCAAGACGAACTTGGATACCCACCACTTGCTCTGGTAGAACCGGGCAAGAGAATTGACGCCCTAAATCTGGTTGAATTCTCCCTGTGGTAACAAACCATGGATTTGCTGTATTGACTAACAATATTTTGAAATAGATCCTAGTTTTTATTTTCCACCAACATTTTTCCAACATTATTGAAGTGGCAGCCTGTGTATCCTTTTCACTTTGGTGAGCTTTGCTCTGTTTTCATGCCTACCTGTCTGGGAGACAAACTGGGATCTGTAACTCTAAAGAGATTACTGTCCATAGCAGGAAAAAAAAAAAAAAAATGTTTTGTTGATAGTCCTTAACATTTACATTGTGTCCTTACCATCAAGGCATATCCTCTGGATTTCTTACCCCTCCCAAATCATTTAATACCATATTAGCTGGAAGTTTTAAAGCAGTAAAATCTTCATACATGAACTTACACCCCCTACAAAATTATTTTTGTACAGTGCTGACACGAAAGTAAAAGCAAGTCACAGATAAAGTTGGAGATGTAATTAAAAAGATGACATTTAACCATCAGAAGAAGGAATTTCTAGAGACATCCCATCAAAATAGCAGGAAGCAAAAGAAAAAAAAAAAAAGGCTCTATTTTTTTTTCCCTTATGATAAGCATTTCCTTTAAAAAAAAAAAAAAAAAAAAGAGTTGTCCTAAAGAAGTATGAATTTTAGCACCTCTGCTCATGACAAGTGGTTCAGTCCAGGCCATCACACATGTAAGCTGTACTGCTAAGTAGTAAGGAAAAGCCTCTGGCTTTCAATCTGTCTCTCTCCCTTTGAATTACCCTCTGTTGATCAGATCCTCCAGCGAGGCACAGAAAATCTTTGGATGTCACTGTGTTTGGTTATTGTGACAGAAAAAGGACATGCTCAAATTGATTGAGTGTGGGCTAGAAAACACTTCAGAGATTTTTTTTTCCATGCCTGTGTGCTCACACTGATTTGGGAAGGTGGCTAGAGGGAGCCCATTCTCAGAAAATCATAACAGTTAAGAAATGTAAAAGTCAAATTGAATCATCCAATCCTTTACTTAGGAAGTGCAGGATTGCTTGTAGAATATGTTTAACTCAGGTCTAGTTTGAAGGGTCACCAAGGTTGACTGCCTCTTCCCAGGACTCCCAAAAAATGAGAAAATTGTCTCAGTTTAACCAGTTGCAATAGCTTGGTAAGCTGCAGTGACTGTCCATGTGTGTCCTATTAGACAGAGACTGTCACAAACTAATTCAATTTAGCTCTAGCCCAATTATCTCAGATTAGCTGCAAGCTAAAAACATGCACAGACAGTTAAGGTGCCTCCAATGATGGGCAGTACTTTGACAGCGCATCCAAGCTCTCAAAACTATTCCATAGGTTACTCTGAAAACTGGATTTTCCTGATAATCACTTTTTTAATAAATCACTTCCCTAAATTATTTCACAAGGTATTTCACAAGGTTTAGATATATAGGGGCAGGTGTTTACAAATTTTCTCTCTTTCTTGAACAAACTCAGATCAGCCTTAACCATAAGTGTTATTAACCTTCTATTGCAGTCCTGTGTTTTACCTTAGGATTACATCCTTCTTAGCAGGACATATTAATTAATGAGGGGTCATGTTGATAAAACTGTAAAGCTTCTGGAGTGGCTTAACTCACCTCCCAGCAGTAAAGAGAAGGAGCAGAGCAAACATAGGACAGGAGGACCTGTCCTTGTAGGCATACTTCTAGTGACTTCACATTAATTCCTTCTCAAATATAGAGAGAGACTTGTCACCATTTCGTAGTGTTTATAGGTCATCATTCCCAATGTATGTAGCAAAATACCATAGAAAAGGGCAGGAAAAAAAAAAAAAAAAAGGATTTTGAGATGAATTTAGAAGTATACCTTTTATTGGACTTACATACTTTCTGGGGAAAAAGATTTCCATTGAAAATGTTTTTCGGCAGGTAGTATTTTTCCTGCAGAAGTACTCAAGGTGCTCAACATTTTTCATATTTGCTAGAAAATATTGTGAAATTCAAAAAATTTCATTCTTTCATTAAATGGTGGTTATCGTGGTTATTGCATTTCTGTCTTTATAAAAAGGCAATTATTTACTCAACCTGAAAGTTCAATGGATAATTTCAGTTCAATAGCAGTTTAAAAAAAAACAAATACTGGAAAACATTGATGGACTAAACAGAAAAAAATATAAAAATGAGTTTTGAAAAGCAAAGTGCAGTACTTTATTCCTGCTTTTTTTCTCCCTTCTCTCAGAAGGCGGCAGTTCATCTCAACAACAAAACCTAGTACTGCGTGACTAGGAAATGATATAATGTCTGTAGATTCCTTCTGTGAGGAAGTTTTCACTGTGTTCAGCATATATTCAATATGCTGTGCTCCTAAATCTGGCAAATGGAAGCTAAAATGACTATGAGTATATACATTATGTACAGTATCTATCAACCAGGAGGCTATGGGATGCTGCAAATTCTCTGATAATTTTGGGTCTAAGCCGATTTGTGACCTACCCACCACGCTGAGCGTATTGCTACTTATTTTTCTTTTTTTCTATAAGCTTATTGTCAATTCCAGAAGGTCATTAAGTACCATATAAGTACATGACAAAAGATAAGATTTAGCAAAGTCTGTCAACCAATATCCATGTGCAACATTTGGAGGATCAAAAAGTGTAAGGAATCATCACAGGGCAGGTATATATATATTTTGAACTATAAAAAATTAAATTCATTGGCTTACCCACTCAGAAATAAAGACTGATTGATCATATCAAGCACGAGATTATTCTCTTCCTTTTTTTGTTTTTTAACCTGGAATTAGCTATTTTATAATAAATATCCATGCGAACAATACAGAAATGTTTCTCTATCATGAAATATTTTCTTACACTGCATAGTGTGGCAAATAGTTGTATTGTTTAATGGCACCTCGTACGAAATGTTCCCTCCTCTTATCAGTCTCAAAACTGGCACCTTGAAATTCATTAGTTGCCTCTATGCTCCTGTGCTATGAAACTGCGAGAAGTGGTTGATCACCTTTTCCCAATAGTAAATGCTTTTATTAAGTTCCCAGTTACTCAACTGCTTTCAGAAGTAGCCAAGTTCAGGTTTACCCTTTCATTTCATGAGAGGGTTTTCAAGACTTTATTCATTCACACTGCCATGTGGTGGGTGCTTTTTAACTCTCCCGCTCTGTTTGCTGTCTAATACTTCATGTTTATTAACATTCAACTTTAGTTACTAGTGAGGAGTAGAGATGGGAGAAGATATTGCCCAGTTTCTTTTTGAGTTTCTTTGTGTTTAGTTAACATGAGTAGTTTTTATCATCTGCAGATTTTCATGTCTTGCTGTTCATCCTAATTTGCCCATCATCAATAAGTTAATCAGCATTCAATGACTTAAACAATAGAGGACCTAATTTGGAACTGTAAAACCTCACATTTTGTTCTTAGCAAAACCATTTGTATTTGGGATATGTAGTGCCATGAAATATGTTTCAACAAAGATCGTTTTTGAAAGGAATTTGCATTTGTTCTCTTGTTCCATCTGTTTTTTGGTATGATAAAAACTTATCTTTCATCTGAGGCTTATTCTTAGCCCACAGTGCTTTCTAAGCATCTTATCATGCCCATTTGCTGTGAGAAACTTGCTCTATTCCCATTTCTGTAGCTTTAGTAGTTATTTTACCAACAGCTGATTTGCTGCACAAACACAAATAAACACACATGTTGGGACTGCAAATTCAATAGCGAAGGAAAACAGTAGTATTTTCTCTAATCCAGGTTTCATGCAACACTGTGTCTAATACCCACTGTGCTGCCTTCCCTGGAGACCTGTCAAATCAGTAACATTTGCAAGCAATGACAAGAAAATGTTGTTCCTGACTCATCAGACCTATCTCCAAAACCCTGATTCAGCGTTCAGTGAAATCAGTGCAAAGATGCTCATTAATTTCAGGGCTCGTTAAATCACCTCCAATAGCACTGCTGTGTATGTTAAGTTCTTTTACAATGCAGGCTTATCGTTACACGAAAACTGAATCAGAGCGGAGCCTTTCCAAGCACAGATTGGTTCATCCAAATCTTGAGCACTGTATTTTGCCTCTGAAATGGTGAGAGCTGAGCGCACTTGGCAATAGTTGCAGGAGGAATTTTGCAGAACTAAACTACTGGTTCTGTTACCTGCTGGGCTGCAGCAGGGGACTTGAATTGGGTCAAATATCAAAAGCACCATGAGGACTCCAGACCAGCAGTTGGAATAATTGCTTGGAAAGGGAAACCTTCATATCCGTGTTGGTGCTCAAGCAGAGAAGGAATCCATCGAGCACATTCAAAGAACAGCTCGTGCATGTGTGCGTCTGTGAAGAGATGCGCAGCAAGCCCGATGAATATATATCATATAACATCACTGCCGTGGGCAATCTCTGGCTTTTCATAGGGAACATTTTAAGGCAATTACCTATCAATCAGCACTGCCAATGGTACTCCTTTTGAAAGAACCATTAAGAAATAATTCCAGCAATAGTTGAGACTTCCAGCAAGGGTTTATTTCCCTCATTTGCATGCTTTCCCTGGGTTTTTAAGCTGCCAGGAAACAGCCAAGTGCTGAACCCTCCAATATATCTTTTAAGTTCTCACACTTAGAAACTCTCTGTTCAACAGTCATCTTCCCAAATACTATATTTCACCGTGGCCTCACTGCAGTGCTGGAGGACTCGCGTACTTAATTATGGAGACTTGCTGAATAATTTTGTATGAGTGTCTAGCTAGACTATCCTTTCTCTTCAAAGTGTGCTCTCTACATAAAATATGATGCAAATGGTTTGCTAGGTTAGAGAAAGAGGAATCCTACCTAGAGTCTTTGGTTTTGCAGTGCTCTATATGTTACATTAAAGTGAAGTATTATTTAAAGCTTACATAATTTAAAGTTCTGCAGGATAAAAGAATGAGGGAAAGGAGCAGCAATGACATTTTATACCACATAGCAAAGAGTGGAAACAAATAGTATGTAGTGCCATTTCTGCCATCCCTCCAAGAAACAGATCAATAATAAAAATGTGCTCCATTTTTATGAATAGCTATTGCTGTAATTTCTTTGGATATAAAACCTGTATTTCAGTCAGGCATTGGGACCGAAGAAGTTCTAATGGACACCAAAGAAACTTGGAGATGTAATCTGAGGCTGATCATAGAGAGGTGATTTTATGTTCATGAAGTCTGATATGAACTATACCTCTTTTTCATCAAATATTTCTTAAGGGAAACATCAAAGCTATAAGTAGAAAGAAGTTGGATTAGTGGCCACTCAGACCAATATTTCTGAAAGGTACTTGGTGGACAGCAGAAGCCAAAGGCTTTTAGCAAAATAAATATAGTATGTCATTTCTTAGTTCTTTCCTGAGAGACTCATGATTTTCTCTCCCTCTCTTCCTCTTCCTCTCCCATTTCTGTTCTGTGTTAATTCCTTTATAATCTCTCTCCTTTTCAAAATCAGTTAATTTTTTTTTTTTCTGTAAAAAGTCCACACTTACAGTGGACCCATAAGCCTGCAATACTGCTCTATTAAGAGTGAAACACAGATGAGATCCTTAAATTCTAATTGATACAGAATGTTTTAAAATAATGTTGGACATAATCCTTCCCTGTGCTTCTTTCTTCAGATAAAAAAACAAAGGCTAACATTATTAAAGCTACTTTTTTATATCCCATGTCTGTAGCTAAACAGCTGCAGAGAGAGAGCTTATTAAACTAGTTACTCAGGTTAACCATGAGAGTCACAAAATGGTCAGTTCTGCCATTATTTTATTGTCTGTGTCAGGACTTCATTACATTTCTTAGGAAATAATCACATTTTCAGTAATCCAAGTGCCTGGACACCTCTTGTGTTCAATGAGACCATCCAAAATCATAGCAGATATTATTGCCTTGAGTTGAAAAAAGAAATACAGCTTGCTGGATACCATTACACCTTTGGCTTCAGAGCATGAGAGAGCCACTGAGAATAGTTAAGGTCAGTCTTTCCCAAGGAGTATGTTGTAGTACCCTGAAATCTTCTTGTTCATTTTTCTGAAGAAACCATGAAACCATGCCATGATTTTGCCCATGATTGGAAACAGGGTGATGGATTTGAGTAAGGGCAGTCTAAGCAGGTATGCTTGTGCCTCTCTTGTTGTTTTCCATGTCTCAAAGCTCAGTGCCTTCCAAATCAGGATATAAATAGTGCTCCTGTCTCAGCAGTTTCCCGAGCAAGGCTGCATGTTGTGATGTTGTGACATTCCTAAAAAAAATCACAGTTTTGACAGAATTTCAGCTGCAGAAGTAGAGTCGTGATCCTGAAAGTATAACCTGTAGAAGGTCACCAGGAGAAAAGCTTGCAAACAGAATTCAGTATCACTATTTCTTATTTTCCTAGAAATACAATTAAAGAGCTTTCTTCTACTTTCTTCATAAAATGATCTATTTATTAATGCTTACTAACACTTCAGTTAGATTCATAGTCATATGGTTATTTACATTTTATTCCTATTTGTTGATCTGTTGAACTGTGTAAGAAATAACTTGTTTTTTATACAACAAAAGCTTTCATAGAAATTCCTTCCTAATCTTTGTTCAAATCTACATGATTTTGAAGTATTTCTGTGGAACAGCAGTCAAGGATCCAAGTGAAATGCTAGCAGTATAAAAACAGATGGTATTATATATGTTAGCTATATATTTATCTTTTCATTTTCAGGTCCAAAGTCAATATGGATACTCTTTGGCTATATCTAATATGTCATGAGCATAGGGCTCAGGATCACCCTCAAATCTTATTTCCTTTTATTCATCCTGCCTATTTGTGATCTCCCACTCTGCTTGCTTAAATCCTACTGGGACTTTAGGCAGGAAAGCAGAGCGAGGGATGGGCTGTGTCGCCCTGGAGGCAGTGATGCTCTGGGCTTCAGATCTGAAGACTTTGGCTTGAACTCACGCACAGATGTAGCTGCAGTTAGTTCTTCCTTTCAAGGCTTCCCAAACACACTTTCAAGACTGAAATAACTTTACATCTCTGCCAAATGGCTTTGATTTCTTGATAGGTCTTAATAAGACAGGCTGAAGTTTATAGCAGTTTTTCCACCTTGTGTATGTCAGGCTTTTGGCATGATTAGCAAGCATTCGTCTTTCTAACATAACCTGGAAAATAATTTGTCAATGATGAATGAGCAATGATAAATTTGACTAGCCCCATTTGCAAAATCGATGGAACAGAAACAAAACAAGCAGGGAGCTTTCATCGAGGAGGTCCTAACACCTAACCAGAGACGCCTTTTTGGAAATGTTGGCGTGCACGTTCACACCAGATAGCAAAGCCACACAGAGGGTCAAGCTAGCAGATTGCAGTACAGAACTGATGGAAATAGAGCCGAGAACACTTCTTTGCAAGGTCTTTTCTTTGCACTAATATATCGGGCATTTTTTTTTTTTTTTCCATTAGGTCTTAGAATTTCTCTTTTTGCAGATAGTGAAATCATTAGCTCTAATTGGCAAATTAAAATGACCTCCCCATTGTCTGTTCTGAATGGGATGCAATCTCTTTTGAATACATCCAGCCTGTTATTTCACTCCATTAAATTACTGTTTGTGCCCAAAGTGTTTTCCTTGCAATTCTGTCTGAATGCTGAAAATAGCTTGCTGAAGTAGTGCAATCTAAAGGAACCAGTGAAGTTAGGAATATGGCATTTCAGCATCGATCTTAGTGCTGACACTGCCTCAGTGGGAGTCACTCACTTACCCTTTCAGTCACTTGTACCTCTAAAACAGGACATTATTTTGCTATCTCATGCTAGCATTTTGAGAAATACCAGATAATATGCACACAACACTCTGAATACCAAAAGGATTGAACATAGTTATTAGAAACCACTATTTTTTAATTCTCTACTTTTATTTGGGAATGCATGCTGTGATTTGTTAAGCTGCTATCGCTGTTGGTTTATACCTGTCTTTCTATGCTCTCATAACTTTGGAAATCAGTGCATGAACTTGGGATGTGGGAGATAAGAAAAAGCAGTAATGAAATTATAATCCAGGTAGGCAAAGCAGATGACTGGAAGAGACAAAGCAGCCAATGCCAGTGGGAAAGAAAGTAGCAGAAAAAGAATCACCCATCAGAGAAATAAAATATTTAAGTATCACTAATTGCAAAATAGCTAATTTTAAGTTTGCTTAAGTTTAAGTCTGCTCAGAGGAGAACTGAAAAGAGATCGTATGGAGGGAGGAATTGTTGTCAAAGGACTGATTGCTGCTATGCCCTGTGTTTCTGTAGCATGTTTCATACACACATCATGAAGAATTTATTTACTTATTTCCATTTTAGGCTTCTCGCATATAAATCCTCTCACTGTTTTGTGTTTTTTATTGAGCTTTATTTCCACTTAAAGCACAGTTTGGCAAGATGATGGCTATTGTTAAGGAATTCCTATTTGGTTGTTTTTCCTTTAAAAGAAAAAAAAAAGAAAAGAGACACCTTCCATTGAATATTCTGGTTGCTTAAACAACTGTTTCTGTGTTGACAAAGACTGATTGCTTTCCCTTGCATTATAGAGTGTTAACAGCTTTTATAATCCCCAGCTTCACTGAATTGTGAACCTTTTGGCAATGTTTTGCCAGGGCAATTTCTATGCAGTTGGTCTTTCTTAATCAGACCAGGCACTTTGCCATTCGCCATTCGCACCCATTTTTCGATTGCTTTATCCATCTCCAGAGATAAAAATGCACTCTTCAAAAGCGCTGTAAACTGTGGTGCTCCAAATGTGACAGATCCAATTCAGATTGGGCAAAAACACAGAGCCTATTTATTATGTAGCGTACACAAGGAGAGATTTAGAAAATGTAAGCGATTAAGTCTTTAACTATGGAAAGGAAGTGCTATATAAGGCTGGCAAAAAATGTAATAGATAATAAAGCACAAATATGTATAAACTAGGCTGAAACCAGGCTTTTGTGACATCCCTATCCAAGTTTTTTTGGCACGGGAGAACAAATCCATTCCTGGTATAACCTGTTGCCTTCAGTAGTGTTCCCCGTGGCTCAGGACATCATTCCCTAAAGCCGAATGGCTTCATGCAGCCCTGATACAACCACAGAGACGTTCATAAGAGTCAGCACAGATGCAGATGTTGCAAAACTCACAGGAAGACGGTGACCAGATTTACATCTGGACAAAGCAGGTGCAGCTCCCATGGGCGGTAGGTCAAATGCAGCAGCAGTGTGTAAGGAGAGATGAAGGTGCTCCTGCATTTATTTCAGTGTGGATTTTGACCCAAAACCTAATGGGGAAGCAACATCGACCTAAATGTGCCCTGCAAACTCCCCGAGATGTTCCCAGCAAAGCAGCCTCCCTTGGTGCAGAGACTTATTTGTTCTGCTGCTGCTTCTCTGGCCACCGTCCAGATGGGGCCCCGCTGAAGTCAGTGGGAGCTGTGCCCGTGACAGCAGATTTGGGTCTAGTGAGTTTGAACTGGTTCCTACTTAATGTTGTTTTATGCTATCATTTCATATAGGCTTGTGAAACCTTTGGGGTTTTGGCCTTGAAATATCTGTCATGCTCAATACGGAGCCTGAGGTGGGGTGGAGGGAGCGAGGCAGCAAAAATCATCCCGCCATCTGTCAGTACAAATCGTCTTCCCAGTGCCGTGTTGGTTTGGTGTATTCTCTAAATAAAATCTAAGCAATCCAGAATGTTATGAGCAGACAAGCTTATTAGCACTTGTCATAGTTTATACAGAAAATACTGGAATATATCTCCTCCTGTGCGCTGATACAGCTCTTGCAAAGCAGCCAGGAAACATAGTACAAATTTGTGTCTTGCAAAAAGAAATGGTTGTACTTCAGCTTGTGCAAATACTTTGGAAATCTCCATGGCTGAGCAGCAAGAAGCTGCATTGCATATAGAAAACACGTGTTCAGTTCCCCTCATGGATAGACTTATTATGAACAAATTACATCTCGCTCACATGTCAGAACATCGGGAATTGGGTACTTGACAATAACGTAGGGAGAAATTGTGCTAAAATAGTTGAAATGGTTTAATCTGTCATTTGAGTACTGTATAAATGAGATTAAATTCTTAACTGTATTAAATAAACGGCCATGACCAGGAGAAAGAAAGCAGAAGACAAATTTACCATCTAAACATGCAGAAATTTTGCTGAACCAAGTCTGGTCGGACAGAATTCAATGCTCTTTCCTTCTTTGGTCAAATCTGTAAAGCAGCCCTGGTTGTGTAGCTTTAATGTCACGGTCGTTTCCCAGGCACATCTCCAACTCACCTTGCATCCTTGAAGTCTCCAAATGTCTTTTTCTTTATCGGAGGGTTAATTTAGAGTAATGACAGCTTATCTTTGGTACAGCTTCGAGGCTGCACCTTGAGACCCGCCGCAGCGATCTCCTCGAGCTCACTCACGCTGTTCACGCAGACAGCAGGACTGCCAACATGTGCTTAGATATTTCTGCTTGACACATAAATCTATGTGCATCGCAGCACCCCTGATGGCGCAGCAAACTGCTGAGTGATTTAGGACTTGCCAGACAAACCCAAGTAGGTGATCTGCAGTCTGTTCGGGAGGCAGTGGCTTGGGCAGAAGACGGATGAGCCATGGATCATGTAGGCACAGGTGCAGATGCTCACCTCAGCTCATCAGCAGGAGTTCAGATATCCCTGATCAAATCCCATCACAGGAATTGTGTTGCAAAATGCAGATCTCCATAAATCTCAGGTGAAGGAAAGACATTTGTCTTGCAAGTAGACTGAAAATGTATGCTTATATGTTTTATACTTCATAGTGGTAATTACTAGAAGGAGCCCTTTTTTTTTATTATTTTTAATGGCAGCCTCAATTTTACCCTTCCCCAATAACTTTACAGAATGGTTAAGGTTGGAAGGGACTTCCAGAGATAATCTAGTCCAACCCCCTCCTCCAGCAGGGACACCCAGAGCACAGGGTGGCAGCCAGGCGGGTTGGGAAGATCTCCAGAGAAGGAGCCTGCACAGCCTCTCTGGGCAGCCTGTGCCAGGGCTCTGGCACCCTCACAGCAAAGAAGTTCTTCCTCACATGGAAATGGAACTTCCTGTGTTTCAGTCTGTACCCGTTACCCCTTGTCCTGTCAGCAGCCACCACCAAGAAGAGTTTGGCCCCATCCTCCCTACATTCTCCCCCCAGATATTTGTACATATTGACAAGATCCCCTCTCAATCTTCTCCTAAAACTTCACACTTTTTAACTATTTTTTTCCATATTTGTAGCAATGTGACTGAGTTCTGAATTTAATCATTGAAAAGGATTTAAAGTCAGTGAAAAAACTTTTATATAATTTCACAAGGAATAAGATGCTTAGGAAGAGGTCACTGCGCCATCAGTTACATATTTAACTATTTAAATACATATCCATGGTATTTTTCTTGGACTTATTCATTTATTTCTTTATTTATTTTTTAGAAAAATCTGCCTCTTGCTTCAGAAATGGAGAGGTAACCTCCTGCCTTGCTGTCATGTTTCGTTGAATGCAATGATTTATTTCAAATTAAATTTCTGGGTTTTGGGTAGGCCAGCATACTTTAATGTCACATTTTATTCTGGGTATTTTCTCTCCTAAGCAGCAGAGAACAGCTGCCTGGTAGTTAGCCTGGCATTCTCCAGCACCAGGGGTTCTACTGCAAGAAAATTTGATAGAGCATAGACCTGGATCCTCTGTCTCCCCAGGAGATTTGATTCTCCAGAATTTTGAGGGTGCCAAGTTTAATAAAGGTTCTGTCATCACTGGTTTTGTGCGAGAACGCAATAAGCTACAGCAGTTTGTGGTCATGTTTCTAGAGAAGGGCCACATCAGGATTTTGTGGTCTAATTGCTGAATGCAACAACAGAGCCACAACCCTTTTAACTAATCTGTAAACTCCTTACAAGTGCTCGCTCTACTCTGTGTTTTATAGGGTGTAAACGAACAACTGGACAGTCTGGAGAACTGTAGGTCTGTGGTAGAGCCCAGTCTTTGGACCTACTTTATTTACTGCTATAAATGTATGGGCAACTATCTTTTTGGTCCTTATGTATGTTTAGTATGTGTAGTTATATAGGATTTTACTTAGAGTCAAAAGCAAATTTACTGCTAGTCTGATTTGTCATCCTCTGCTGTTAGTGCTTTTGCCGGTTTGCTACTCAGATTATCACAGAAATCTAAGACAGACAGATCCATGCTGTCATTTTAGTCTCAGTCAGCTTCTTGATAGCTCCACTAATGCATTTTGACCCCAAGCAAGGAGGTTAGCGTCTAACTTTGTCTCTAACTTCTCCATTAAATTAATACTGAACTAAGAAAAAGATTTGAAAAGAGAAATGTCAGGCTGATTAATTCTGTCTAATTGCACTAATTCACATGGAATTGTGCTTGTGGTAATTCAAAAAACGGTCACTTCCGATTAATATATATTATACAATTAGAAACACGAACAAGCTTTTTCAATATAGCCTATTAATCTAAATACTTTCATCCAAAGTCCAGTCACGTTTTGAAGGGACATTTAATTTCAGAGTGGTGTTCAGAGCACTGTTTACATTTAGCAAACCTTATCTACAAAAATCTGTGGATTTAGTACGCACTTTAAATGTGCTTAGTGTCGAGGGGGCAGTGTAAATGTCAGGACACCTCTTCTTGTTTCCTGTTTGATGACACCTACGATGCTGGAGACATAGATGCCATGCAGTTGTTTAGGTGATGAAATCCTCAAATAATTCCTGGGCTTATGGCTATGTTCATATGGTTAAGTGCAGCTTGGAATCTGAGATATGAAGATGTAATCTATGGCTAAGAAAGCCCCTGAGCCACAGGTAGCTGGTGTCTAGGGGAATATTCTGGGAAAAAGTCAATACATCCTTGCCCTGTTGTCACATGCCCATCCACTGCTGGCCACTGTTGGAGTCAAGGTACTGAGCTAGAAAGGCTTTTGCTGCGTCAAATACAGCCATTCTTACCTTCTAATGTCCTAAAAGTGTAATAGTCACTGTAACATTGCTCTGCTTGAGCTAATAAATCTCGCCTTTCAGCAGGGGTAATTAGTTTGTCTTTGATACCACACTAACACAAATGTATTGCTTCTAGTTTCAGAGCTAGATTGATCAGTGTTAATTTGGTGTTCACCACGTCTTTGTAGATCTAACCATTTTATCATGAGAATCAGTATTAAAAAACTTTCAATGTTTTATATGCATTGCTGTTAAAGCCCATGACAGTATATATCATAGGTTTATAGTATATATAGGGATACAAGAGTCTCTGTAATATTCATATTTTAATTTCAGAGTTTTTCCAGCTTTCAACTATTCTGGAGGAAGAAAGAAAAAGTGTATAGCCCTGGTAAAAGTAGAAGCTGAGTAAAACCAACTCCAGTTGCATTTTACGGAATATCTTATGACTCTAAGATATGTGTTTCAGATTTGTGTTATTGCATTATTTGAGATTTGACTATCTTGACTCACTAATTACTAAGCTACGTGGGGAGTAGTTTTACCTTCTTCATAGCCAGCAGCCTGAGCCCGGAAATTAATAGGCAGAATAATTCCTCCTTTCTGTACCTACAAGAGGACTAAAGGATCTACATTGCAATCACTGACTGTTGGAATTTCAGCTACATTCATGAAGCTTTATTGGAAACAGATACAAGATTATATTATCTTCTATTTATTATCTTCTATCTAGGTATTTAATATAAATACTTAGTTCATGTTTTAGATGGAAATCTCACTTTCCGTTAATATTTCAATCTACTTGCCTTTAACAGTGCGGCTTTGTAAATAATGAATACAAAAAAAAAGAATCGTGGTGCCAAGGGGGCAGTGCAGATTGCCAAGACTCCTCTTATTGCTTTTCATGTTTTCATTTGTTTGTTTGTTTGTTTTTACATTAATGTTGCCAAATGAACACCAGGGCTCGTTATTTATCTCGTTCGTCATTTTATCTTTATTTTGTATCACAGCTCAGCTCCTGGAGTGCTCTGACTCCTACATGAAGACCTCAATGGGAAACATTTTCATAACCTTTCATTACCAAAATATTTACTCCATTCAAAATCTTTGCATGATTTCTTTGCTTTCCTGAAATTCTTGATAGGAAAAGTCACTCTGTGGTACACTCTGCTATAACGGAATGAGGTGTGAAGATGTAAACCTCTCTTAAGAAGCCTGAAGCATTTCCAGAAGGACTGGAAGATCCAAAAGGCAGTTTCTATCTCAGACTTGCATTACACTGTGAAAAGTAGATGGGACAGAAAACAATGTGAATAACTCTGAATTTCATCGGTAACCTGGCTTCACGACAGGGACTTCTAGGCAAGACGAGTGGTTGTGTTTGTAGAATGTGCATGATGGAGTCAAACAAAAGGGAAAAAAAAAAGTAGCAATAATATTACATTCACATAACTAATTAGGATCTATTGAAAGAGATTATATGCACTTAATCCAATGGCAGATGAAACCAGTAAATGCTTTATTATGGTATTTTATTCGCATTCACTAGCCTTACATGAGAGTCAGAGAAATGTCTTAGAACCCTTCACCATAATCTCAGAGATTTTTATTCATTTTTAATTCTTTTTTTTTATTCATCACTTATCCTCAGTTCATATAAGCAACTGCTGCTCTTAATTATATGTATACTCTTTTTTTCCTCCTAATTAGGAGTGCCAAGATTGAAAAATTGCAGTTCATGATTATCAATTAACAGAAATTAACAGTTTGCGTGGGTTCTTAGTTCCTTCAGAAAGTCATTTGACCATTCATTAGCAAATTTTCCTCCCTTCCATAAGGTAGCTCGACCTTCACAGTAGACCAACTGAAAGCTAGTGCTTATCCTATGACAATTAAGTATAATTATAGCCATCATATTTCTATTAAAAAATATACTATCTGAAAAATGTATGTATACAAATCCCGACTTTTATTTGCCTTTTTTTTGCTCTTCCCAGCTCCTCTCTGAAGCAGAACCCAGGCTTGAAACACCAGTGCTATTTTTATTTCCTACTTTCTTGTGGATTTGTGATCTCAAGCTACAAGCTAATTCTTCTGGAATGCTTTATGAAAGATAGTCATGTATTTCTTAGAGAAAATACCAATACAGTTCACCTTGGAGGTCCATAATCTTTTCAAAGTTTAATTCCTTTTGCCAAAGACAAACTAACACTATTCTTATTCTAGTTAATCCTGTAAGCAATAAATATCTTCAGGCACATAATTTACAACTAAGTAAAGCTAGAGAACAATCAAACAACACCTTTTTATTCAGTGCTGCCTTGTTAACAGAAGAAAAACAAAATAATGACGTGTATTAGACTAGGTGAACGTTATGTATTTTGAGATTACTATTAATTTTAATGTTTTGAGTTCCTTATCTCTTAATTCAGTTTTGCTGGGCATTTGGATAGTGTAGTTCTTATGCTACACCAGGTAGATGGATTGAGAAAAAAAAAACAAAACGAAACAAAGAAGCCCACTATTCAGTATGCCACAGAGAGAGCCACAAGATATCTCCGCATTATCATTCTTATTTTTTATAAGTATTATTACTACTTATTTATTTTCAATTTTAAATGACTTGCACGTAGAGAAGACACAAGCAATTAACCTTGCAGAGTCCATAAAAGAAAGGATGATCCTAGCCCAAATGGTCCTATTGTCAAAGTCTGGTACAGGAATAACAACGTGCGATTGCTCTGGAAGTGCAAAAGCTACCCACATTGACAATGAAGCCTTTCCAAAATATACACTTTGGGAAGGCTGCTCACTAGCTAACAAGGAGGAAAAGAGTAATGAGATCCTGTGCACGGACACAGCATGCTGAACAAGATGGTGATGAAAAAGCACCAGTGCTGGGGTCAGGTAGGTTTCTTCTCTTGGCATGCTAATGGCAGGATGTTGGACACCTCGTACTTGACATTACCAGTTCATTTCTGTGGGGGTTGGACTAGATGATCTATAGAGGTTCCTTCCAACCTCAGCTATCCTGCGATTCGGTTGCAGCTGTGATCTACCTTATGCTCAGATCTAAGAGACGAGATCCACCCTAGATCAGCCTACCCATAAAATCAACTTTTTTGTATTACTGCAAGAATATATGGTATTGTTAAATGTTTTGAGATCTGATCTCTGACTTGAACTATTGGTAGTCTAGAACAGTGAAAAGCAGTTTTAAAACAGTGGTTCAGATATTGGGAACTGAGAAATTTCAGTTTAGGAAGCAGAAATTGGCAAGATTTGTAAAATGAGATATCTAGACAGAGCTGGGCACAATATTTTGTTATGTTTATTTGTTGATTATCTTGAAATTCTTTGAGAATGCAATCAGCTCTGCTAGGTTCACCACAATATTTAAGGGGTAAGATACAAAAATGAAGGAGAAATCGGGTCACTTGATTCAGTTTCACTCATCCTTTAATAATTATAGACCTTCTCAGAAGCAGCAGTCACCTTCTTTCTCCTGATGTCCCCCCAGCCCTCCAGCACAAGTGGCAGCTACAAAACTGCCTCCCCAAACGTCTCCTTCTGCTTTTCCTCTTTCCTCCTCCTCATTTTGTGGCTCATCTGGAGAGAATGTGGTTCCATCACTGCTGAGAAACTCTGGACCAGCTCAGCCAACAGACCATGGTTACAACCTTACCAGCCCAGGCCAGACTGCAGGGAAACCACCTTGCTATTTTTCACCACTCTTCTATACATCCTACTTAGGCAGAGTATAGCATTACTACTGCTGAGTAGTTTTGGGCAGGACCTGGTGTCTCTACACAACATTTCTTCTTACCGCTCTCTCCATCTCAGTCCGGAATGAGTCTACAGCTGTGACATAGATATGCCAAAAGCAACCTGAGGAATACAGTCAAGCTAATTATGTGCAACGCTGTTTGTACAGTGATGCATTTTCCAACTAACATAACATTAGGAAGGGGAACCATTATGCTGCATACTTATGGGCCAGCTATGCTGACTCCTTAAATAAATAATCATGCACGCAAATTGCTCGGCCACTGTGTATATTTTACACAGAATGTCTTTAAAGATGCAATCAATAAATAATGAGATTGTTAGCTGTGGATTATCATTCCTCTATTTGCCACATCTATCTCATTAAGAAATATAAAAAAA
>VZSV01000069.1:723492-750312 GCA_013398735.1 Nothocercus julius
AAGCAAAGAAGGCATTCAGTAACTCTGCTTTTTCTGTGTTTTTTTGTAACCAGGACACCCACCCCATTCACCAGCGGACCCACATTTTCCCTGATCTTCCTTTTGCTATTAATGTATTTGAAGAAGTTTTTCTTGTTATATTTTACATCCCTTGACAGATCGTGTTCCAACCGTGCCTTAGCTTTCCGTGTCGCTTCCCTGCCTTCCCTGACAAAGTTCCTGTATTGCTCCTTTTTCCCACTTTCTGTACACTGCCTTCTTCTGGTTGAGCATTGCCACAAGCTCCTTGCTCATCCCCGCAGGTCTCCTGCCCCCTCTGCCTGACTTCTTGCACATCTGCTATGTGAAAATGCATGAAGACTTTGGTTGAGACACCCAAGGCACTTCATTCTTCTGATTTTTTTGCCATGCGTATGTGATCTGTTGGTAGAAATTGCAATTTAATTAATATATAGTCATATTTTGTATATCCTTGTAGATATTGTTATGTAACTGCTTTCTTAGAGAATGTAGAGTTTCCTTTCCACCTTTTTTTTATGTGTGTGAGAGGTAAAAGTAATTCTGTTGCTTACTATTGCAGATAGGCAATTTATCACACAGCTACATAATGGATAGAAGTCTGCTTTCAGATCAAAACATCTAGAAGTAGGTGTCACCATGCATATATCTGCATGCAGCCTCAGTGTCTAAACTATTGGTACAGTCCATGTCCATTTAGCCAGGCAGCCGAGTCTAAACAAGAGTTTAGCTGATCAAAAAGAGGAGTTGTGTTGTCCTTTTCTAATATCCATTTAATGTACTGACTAGATCTTCACAGACCATGAAGGCAGATGAGAAACCTACCTCACACAGACATTTTGCTAGATAGACCTCCCCCACAAGGTATCTTTAGCTCCACCAATGCTCTACCCTCAAGGTATCTTTAGCTTTCAAGACATGATATCACTGGCATAAAAATTTTTAAGCTCATGCTTTGTGTTAAGCATGACTGTAACATGCTGTCTAGCTTTTCCCAAGGATACCTAGATCATGAAAAGCAGATCTAGTCAAATACATTATTCAACAAAGTAAGTTAAAATATAAAGAGTAAACTTGCTTTGGCATTCCCAATTCATTTTATTCAATCCCCACACTAATACATAGAAGACAAGACAAATACTGTATGTCTGAAATGGGAGATTGAGGACAAGTTTGCTGTTTTCTGCAGTCCTGCATTCCTCAGGCAAATCTCTGTGCGTGTTAGCAAGATCCCTGGTGGTCTCTGCAACTGGAGTAAGATTAATTACACCCGCAATTAAATATCTTCAAAACACTGACCGCCATAAGCATTGTTGTTTTGTTTTGTGTTGTTTAATAAATAAATAGCAACAATGGGCAGTCACTAGGATGTCCCCTGAGATGTCCTGCTGCATCAGTTTGTGGTCATGGTACTTCCAAATGCTCAGTTGAAGCAGTTATCTCCCCATCTCCAATTAGACCATGTCTGCTGGTGCTGTAACATAGCTCTGAACTTCTCTGTCTTATAGGAACACCAATTACAAGTTGACCTTTGCCATATTTTCCAGCACTTTAATTTGTCCCATATATCTCAGGCTGAACTTTTGCAAACCCCAAGGAGAGGTCATAAGGCAAATGATGGATTCTAAAAATTGGATATATGCCCCTCAAGTTGTAGACCAGGTCACAGCTAGTTCTCTATTTCTGAATTATTAATTCCTTTATATAATTAGTAGACATGCCACTCAATTATCCTTGATTTTCACATTCCATTTAAAGGTCACTAGGTTTTAGAGTCGTCCTTAATTTGGCATAAAAATTATCTATCCTTCCCCACTCTGACTTTACATCTCTCGAATCTGAAAAGCACAAAATTAAACTTTGACAAAGTTAACTCTTTACTACAGAAGGCAGCTCTGTTCATCTTCTAACTGCTTCCATTCATGCTAAAAGATATTGTTCAGTTATTTAAATTTAAAGAAAAGTCCTTTTCTGCAGCTTCATTTAACAAAATATTCCTCCTTCTGGGTTACTTTTGATTTTTATGTCCCTCACACTTTATACGTATACTCTTCCTATATATACTTATACTCCTCCTTTTTTCTTGTGGCAGTGATTGGACAATACCAGTTTAACCTGTTAGAATTTTCTTTATGATCTTCTTTGAGTCAAAAAGAAATGTGATTTTTCACAGAATAGGTGTGCTTTCAATATGCAGAATATAAAGCTGAATATTCTTAATCATGAGACATGACTGATTGTTGTCCTGTCCTCTTTCTTCTAAATAATCCCAAATTAAATTGCCTAGAGTGAAAACATATATAATATAATTAACCTTAATGACTCTGCTATCCTCAAAGTCCTTTAATCCAGCAAGTACAAAGCAGAAAAGACATTTCTCTTTTATAAAGACTAGAAATCCCATAACAAGAGCTATACAAGCATTACAATATCATAGGTGACTATACTGAACTATTGCCAAACCTGTGGCCATGGTATGGTGTGGAATGACAAGTCCTTGTGACATTGTGTTGCTATTGCCTTATGAACTGATTTTGCTGCTTGTGGCAACATAAGTTATTTTGAGTTGTAACTGTGTTAGATCCTATGCACATAGTTTTTATTCTCATTTTTTACTGTCTGTTTGCTGGGATGATAATTTTTGCCTGCCTTACTGGAGTGCTGTGAGGATTGCTGTGAGGATTAGGTAGCAATTTTAGGCATCCGTTATCACCTGGTTTCGTGAGATGCCAAATACTCGCAGAACACCAAGGAATGCCAATAGTTTGACATCTCTGGAAATGGATCATTCCGGCCCAGGAAACTACTAAGCAAAGATGACAGCAAAAAGCCACAGATAAATATAGACACCTAAGAAGATGATGCCAGCACAGGATACCACAAAAGCCACCTGCCTGACTGTAACTGAAGCCCTAACTGCTATTATGGTTCTCTTCATGTTATGAATTGAGGCAAAGAAAAGCTTTTCCTAAACTCTTTTGATCACCAAATTGTCATCCGTTCTCCACTGAGCTGTCTTTGCAGCTCACTCACTCAGTTAAAATTGGTTCATTTGCTGAGTTGTTCTTTCACGTCTGACTGCTATTTCATTTGTCTTTTCTATTGTCATTGAAGAAAGAGATAATCATATTAGGGGGTAATACAAAGCCCACTTGGCCTGCATTCTTTAACGATATTGAAGGTACCCCAAAATAATTATGCTCTCCAGTTGTGGGAAGGATGATGAAAAGAGAGACTAAAGATAAATGAACAGGCCTCATATTTTCTGCAGTGTACTCCATTCCTCTATAAATCAGTAAGAAATAACCAGGTGCTTCTGGACTTATTTATCTTTCACTCTCTCGCTGAAAAGATATTTGAGGAATTCAAGCAATTGCTGTACCCGTGCAACTTAGGTACTTATCATTCAGAGGCACTAGGCCCACAGTTGCAATTAAATCTTTAATCTGTCAGGCACTGTGCAAATATGCAGATTTAGAAAGCACATTCGATAAAACACAGATGAAAGGAGAAACAGCAGTCTTATGGGGGCAAGCCAAGAAGCTCAGTCTATTCTCCTAACCATGCATTTATATTTATTCTCTATAAAATATAAACTGGAGTCCACATGGGCTGGCCAAGCTAAGCATCTTTCTTATCCAGTTGATCCTTTCAACAGAAAATATCAGGGCACTTCTAGGAAGGTTGTAGTGTTCATTTGACAAAGAAGGACATGACAGCATGTTGGTGTTTGTTTGCAAGATATGAATTTCAGACCTGAACATCTTTTTGAAGTCTGAACTCGAGTATCAGCTCATGCCCTTCCTCAGAGCATAGCATAGATACAGCTAGAGAAATGCTCTCATGTGCTGTCTCATGGATATCAAGGGCAGCACCAACATTTGGAATATGCCTCCAAATTCTCTTTCCTTGTTTTTATCCTTTGGCAAATGCTGTCTCTCTGAATCTTTAACCTCGATTTTCGTATTTCATTAGCCAGAATGAAATCACAGATGGGACTTACGGGAAGAAAAAATAATAAAAAAAAAACCCAATAATCCTAGCAAATGTGTGTTTTCAGTCTGACTAGAAGAAAGGATTCACTGTGGTAGCTAAAGGCAGCTAGTATCTGTACACAGTGCGCCTTTCATCGTATTCTCTGACAGAATTTGTTTTAAGTTCCTTTCATGTTCTGCTGTAAATCAAGGACACAGATTGACTGTTAAATGTACTGGGTTTGATTATGAGAGTCTTTGAGTCTTTTCTAGAGAGAGATCAGAGGGGACTACACAGTTGGTAAAGAAATAATCCGGTAATTTGATTTCAGAATCAAATTGAGGTCACAGAATCACCGAATAGGTGAGATTGGAAGGGACCTCTGGAGATCATCTCATCCAACCCCACCCCTGCTCAGGGAGGGCCACCTGGAGCACATTGCCCATGATCATGTCCAGGAAGGTTTTGACTACCTCCAGCGATGGAGATTCCAAACATTTTTAGACAAACTTCTAATGTTCAACCACCTTTATATTGGAGAAGTGGCTTCTTATGCTCGGGTGCAATTTCCTGTGGTTTTATCTGAGTCTATAGCCTCTCATTCTGTCATTGGACACCACTGAGAAGAGTCTGGGCCCATTCCTCTTATACCTTCCCACCAGATATTAATGAGTGTTGATGAGATCCTCCCCCCATCAATCTTCCCTTCTCCAGGCTGCAGAGTCCCAGCTCTCTTAGCTCCTCCTTGTATGAGTTATGCTCCAGTCCCTTGTCATCTCTGAGACCCTCCCCTGGACTCGCAGGTCCATGGCCCTTTTGTTCTGCAGAGTCCAAAACTGGACCCAGTACTCCAGACTGGCCTCATTGGGGCTCAGCAGAGGGGGAGGATCAGCTCTCTCAATCTGCTGGCAATTCTCTGCCTAACACAGAGCTAACTTTCAAATCTAGATGTAAATCCAACAACATATTTGTAAATGCAAAAGGAAAAATAAAACTTTTTCAGGGCAGAGCAAGCAAGAATTGATGTTTCAAAGAAAAAAGTATAGTGTAATGTGCATATTACAACCCCCCAATTATCTGCAAGTAGGGATTCACTGGCACAAATCTTTTTATAGCATCAAGTCCTAGAACACTATGAGCTTGCAGGATGTTTTCTCAGCTGTCTGATTATTCTGTTTTATGAACAAATTTTATCTGAAAGATGCTTTCTGCAGTCCGTTTCACTATGGCTTAGAATTTGGAGCATTTTCATTACATTGATCATCCTGGGATTTATTGAGCAGAGAATCTTACAGAAGGGTAGGACTTTGACTTCTTTTTTAATGCTGAGACTACTAAGGTGAAGACCCCACTTCCATTTTGACTGGGGTTGCATTCACTCCTGATTACTCTTAATTCCTATGAATTATATGATGTGACTTAGCAGTTTTAGCCTCATTATGTTTAGCACAGCACACACAGGGAGAATAAAAAGACAATCTGCTCTTTGAGTCACAGTTCTTGCTGAAACATATTAGTCCCAAAGGCAGGCTTCGGTGAGACATCCCCACCATCAGAAAGAGCAAAGCGGCGACAGCTATTTCTCCAGACTGGTGGGGGATCGATTTAGTAAATATTTATTTTGTCCATCCCTCAAATATTACTTTTTTTTTTTTTTTTTTTCCCTTGGCTTACCTTACATGCCATTTGCATGAATAAAGTGCATTTCACATTGTTCTGAAAATGAGCTGAGTAAAATATACATCACATGCTCTGCCAATCCCTTCTGTTCAGACAGTAAAATCTTCAGAGGAAGCACAGTCATTTACTGTGTACATGTTTAGTACAGTGGGTCCTCAGTTAAACTTGGACCTACTTGGCAGCACTGGTACCCTAATCTAAGTAATGATAAACATACTAAATAAATAGATTTATGGGGTTATATCAAAGCAAATAAAGACCTGCCTAGTCTCTCCTGCTTCTCACTGCGCACTCTTATTTGCAATAGTGCATTGGGATTTAAGCACAAAACCAGATAAAAAATTCCAGGCTGCTCTAAAAAACATATCTTTCTGCAGATTCACAGTACAACTAGGTCACTTTATTTGTCAGTAATATTTATATATTTATGTGTATATATGTATATATAGAAAATAAAAATATTTGTCATTATTATTTATTCACTAATGTTCATAGGCAAAAAATTCAAAATTTCAAAATTTTCCAGCATTATTTTAAAAGGACGAATCTGTTGTGATTTGCTTTTATCCTGCTCAAGGAAACCAAGCATGCTGTCCTTCAGATATTTGTTTCAATTAAAGACCTTTTCTCTTCCTCACCTACTTGCAGTCCAGAAGCAGCAGAACCTGACAGAAAATGAGGATCTGAGAGTCCACTAATCTCCCAACCAAAATTAGCAGTAATTCCACTGGATTTTTTTGTGTGTTTTTGTTTTGTTTTGTTTTGTTTTGTTTTGGATCTAGTGTATAGATTCTCTATCCAGTCTTTAGTATCTGACACAGAAGACATCAGATTGAAAGATTCAGTCTTCTAGTACCAGAATATGTTGCTGCATCTCTAAACTGAATTTTCTCTAGATTAGAGGAGGCTGATAGGAAAAAAAAAAAAAAAAAAAAAAAAAAGTTCAGGAATGACTTCAGATTGGTTTTAACTAAAAGTTTAACTTAAAATATTCCTGTTTCTTGAAGATTTTTTTTTTCGTTTCAAATTATGAGAGGCATAGGTTAAAATTTCCTCATTAAAATTTTTTTCTTTTATTTGCTATTTTTTCTTTTTCTATTTTCTAACTACCAACAATGTGTAATTGGGGTAAATCAGAAGACGTAATATCTAATATAACTTCAGTTAAAATACTGGTGTGTAGTATAAGTTAGTCTGCTTATTGCAGATGATTGCAGTTAGACAACTATAGTTCCTTAACTTCTCCAATGAGGCTCAAAGCTTTTCAGCTAGTCCGTTGTTCTGAGCTTTTATTTCCTCCTTCCACCTGCTCTAAAACATAAACAAACCAAAACAAGGATGTTCTTCTGGGATGAGAATTTACTACCACGTGAAAATCAAACTTCAGTGTACCGCAAGCATAGCATCACTTATTCAGAAATTTTTTGAAAAATCCCATTCTCCGAGTTTTCTGCATAAATAAGAGAGATCTGCTTGTTTTATAACTGAACAGAGTCCTATGAAGCACAAGCCCTGCTCCCAGACTATCAATTCAAGGGAGTCATTTGGAGCCAAGAAGCTTTAAAGCTGTCTTGTTGACAGGAAGCATATTTTATAGCCTTTCACTTCTCCCATTGTGTAGGAAGCAATTCCACACTGGTAGTTTAACCTTCATCTACAAAGAGCGATTGTTCTTTCCATGAAGCTTGCAGTGTTTTCACATCAGGAATATGCCACAGCGATTATTACTGGGAGACATTACAAAGAGAATGGTATTTTTTACAGCAAGCTGTCATTAAATGCAGACTTTTTTTTTTAAATTTAATAATTTATTTTATTTTTCTGTTTCCTGCTTGCCTTCTCTTATATCAAATGCCTGGAAAATCTCTTCCACCTCCCTTGCCAAAGGTAGATAGCAAATTTCAACTGAAAAGCATGTATTATATGGCTGTGTGTGTTGAAGTATGCTGGATAGGCAGATTTCTGTCTGATAGACATCTTAGCAATGCTATATTTCAAGGCCAGCTTATCAGGAGGAGGAGGCGGAGGAAGTAGCAGAAGAAATCCTTTTGTTACCTGGTGTCTTGTTCTGCCTCTTCTTAGGCAAGTTGTCCCATCATTCATAGAAACATAGAATCATTATGGTTAAAGAAAACCTTTAAGATCATCGAGTCCGACCATAAACCCCTCAACACCATACCTACCAAACCATGTCCCAAACTGCTTCATCTACACCCTTCTTGAACACTGCCAGGGATGATGACTCCACCACTTCCCTGGGCAGCGTTAAGAAAAAAGTGGATGGCACTCCTTTCACCACCTCCAATTTACAAGCAGTGTCTCAATCTCCAAAAATGTGTGAGCCAGATGTTTGACAGAGATGAGAGGTTAAGTCCGTAACTCCGGCTTTTCTGCAGGGATCTTCTCCCTGTTGCAGGCCACGTATCAGTGGCAGAGGCACAATTTGAAACATACTCTCCTCCTCGCTGTTGCCTGTGGGTCGCCTTTGGCAGCTTTCTGCTCTGCGTGTGGATGTAGTGAACCCTTCTGAAGGCCTTTATTCTTCTCCAGCAATGTGTAAAACCTGGACACTAACTCAGCTATATAAATTATACATCCCAGGGCTGAACTGCAGCAGGGCATGGGCCTATACTTTAATAATTTTGACTACATACTGACTTGTTTAGGTCAAAATTATTTTTTTCAATACCAACTCATTTTTCTCAACATAAACTACTCACTGCCAAGATCTTGAATGACACAAATACATCTTATAAGCTTATCATTGATTCTCTTCATTGACTTTTCTGGAATAAAGGTAAGAGTATTTTTTTATTGCAAATATAGTTTCATTATTATGATTTCCCAAAAACAAGTGTCTAGCTGAAGAGCTCTGCTCTGCCAGTGTTAAAATAGTATTTTCTCACATCCATTTCTATTTCACACATGTCCACAAGGGTCACAGGGCAGTTTTTTTTTTTTGGTATGCCAAAGAACTCAATTCATTCTTCCTGTGATTTCTAGGAATTATAAATGGTAAAACAAAAGAATTACATTATTTCAGAAAAGATAATTCACTTGTCATCTAGAAGGCATGAGTCAAAATCTCTAAGCCAAGTTTCATTTAATTAATTCAAATTGAAAGCAGTTTAAAATGTGGTAATGTCTTTTTGGTTAAAAAAAGCTTAGAATCATTTCTGTCTTTATGCTGTCATTGTCAGGGGTGTAGATACTAGAGCAGGAGTGAAAATTAACAACAGGGAACATAAGAAAGGCAAACTGGGTACTGAGTAGCCACACAGGAAAAAAAGAGATCTGATTTGAAAAGTTTAACATTTTTAAATTAGAAGTTAATTGTGCTAAAAAGGCAACTGCTAAATGCAAGTGGTATAAATGCAAGAAGACCACACTGTACAAATAAACAGTAAAGGAAGATAGCTGGGGGAAAAGCTCTCTGTATATTCATTTAAATAAATAAAAGGCAGCAAGAATAGCTAAGGGTTTGCTTTTAGCAGAGGATTTTGTCCATTACAGAACTAACCAGCCATGGCTGAATAACATCCATGCTCGGATGAAAGACCATTGTTGCAAATCAAGCACTGCAGAGGAGCCACAAAGATCTGTGTGCTCATCTCACCCGTTGTTTTTATATCAGCTAAACCCATCCCTCCATCCTCCTCGTAGCGCCTAGATAAATTCACTGTTTACAAGGCACAGATGCTGTACGGCATTTTTCTCTTTATTCCACCTCACAGGCTGCACCTAACACACGCTTTCAGGAAGAAATTAAACAGTGAAATGTGTACATCAAGATAATCTTGTTTCTGCATTTATTCCCTGTCAGTTTTCTTTCTGTGTTTCCAAGTAAATATGAAGTACAAGTTGCAGGTAGAGATAATTTTCATGGTGCTTTCTGCTAAGCTACTTCCCTAGAAGTACGACGAGCTGCTGAAGGCATTTACTTTTTGGATCTGAATTTTGAGATATATAGTCAAAAGTTGTGCAGACTCTCATAGCCACAATTAGGCTCCCTGCAGACTCATTGTCTGAGCTTTGACAATAGTAGCAACACTTTGGATTTTTTTTTACCTCTATCTCTTGAGTTGCCAAAGAGTTTGAGTGAAGGCCTTGGTGCCTCTTATTTAATGTCTGATTTAATGTTTGAACCCAAGCAGGAACATATGAAATGCATTAACTCATTTTACAAAGGAAAATCTGAACACAAACCTGCCTTACTTATAATGAGGGTGTGCAGGCAGAAAGATTTTTCTGTAGATCAACATACCTGTGTGCAAAACTTTTTGCCTTAATTTCAAGGTAATACTTCAAGAGAGTTTTTTTGGTCTTGTTAGGGAATCCCAAAGATGTCACCATTCCCATTTTCCTTCTGTCCAGTTTTGCCTCCTGGCTCTTGTTCCTCTCTGGATCCAGGAAAAAAAAAAAAAAAGAAAGAAAGAAAAAAAATATATATACATCTTCATATGAGCTCACATGCCCTAGCCATACCATAATCAATATCTGCAATGCTTGTCTAATGATGAGACACCAAAGATAGTCTAGCAGACCGAAACTGCAGTAGCTGACTATGACTTTTAACCTCCCACCCCCAAAAAAAAAAAAAAAAAAAGTCTTATCTTCTTATCTGTGTTACTCTGTTTCTGTATTTGCCCAGGAGTTACAGAATGTATCTCTTAGTTCACTTTCTGTGCTTGCAAAAGGATTCTTTCCCTAAAAGTTCTATTAAATGAGCTGTCAAAGGGAATAATAGGATGAGTATTTAGTGATTATTTTGCTCAAGTTGAAGTGTGACTTAACTGAGATTTGGGGTTTTAATCTCATTGCTACACAAAGACTTAAAACTCAAATTATTATGTACTTAAGAGGTTCTCAGATAAATCATAGATAGTTTGGGTAAAATCACAGGTATAGATACAGAGTAAAATTGGCATGGGTATATGCCATTATATTTGGATGATAGGTATTATGATGTGAAAAACAGTTCCAGAATTTCTTAAGAGCTGCTTATTCTTTATTCCTAATCTTGTTCAAGGCTCTCCTGTCTGTAGGGAACAGGACTGATTTCTAAACTCTAAACCTCAGGAGACAGTGATCTTATGGAGACTTTCATGTTATTCTTAATGGTATGAAGCTCCCATTCTTTACCCCCAAGTTGCAAATGAAGTGACCTCAGCAAAATAACAGAGATGTTCGATTGAGCTGGAATTCACATGTCCTTAGGCAGAAAGTCTAGCCTATGACATATATCAAATATGTTAAAACATTACCATAATCAATGTATATAGGTATAGTGAATGTCATGTCCCCACATGAGGAAAACTTTTGGGGATACAGACCCCCAAAACTTTTGGATATCTGAAGCTCCTTCAGGAATTCCGTAGATGCTGCTATTCCTGCTAACATCTTATGGGAATGAACGTGCAGGCTCAGGAGCAACTGCTTCTATATGTCCAAAATAACAGAGATCACCTTAAAAGTCCAGGCCCTTCCTAGACAGACACAATCCTGTGATTTATTTCTGAGCTTCACAGGAATTACTACAGTCTAATAACCTCCCTTATAAGAGTAAGGAGCCTTTCCTTCTAATTTTACTCAGTAGGCATGCTGATCTGAGAGTCCTTACATTTCACAGTGAGATCAGTTGGTGTCACATTTTGGTGGTGTTTTCCATTGCAGGACAGAACTTACTCAGCTTTGAGCACAGAAATGTGAATCTTTCACATCTCACAGAAATCTTCGGGAAAATTTCTGAGATAAAACTCGATGACAGTTCTGTATCCGGGACCTCATCTCTTCACCAGAGGCAGGATCTTACCTCCATGAGAGATTGCATCATGAACACTGCAGCTGCTTGCAAAGGCTTCAGGATAGTGAAGAGTTCTTGTAAAGGACACAGCATTCCCATTTCACTTGGGAATGTCAGAGTTACAACTAATTAGTGGTTAATGCACTGCAAACTAGAATGGCAGAGATCAGATTGCATCCATTACTTTAAAAAAGGAAAAAGATCCCTTGCTGACTTGGTACGGTGCTCAGACGTACACAGTTTTAATCTTAGCATCTAGACACAATGCAGAGAGAAGAAAAACTGCTCATGGGGTTATCCCAGATGGGACTGGCATTAGAAATGCTGTCATCCTCATTACCCATCACGTTCACACAAGAAACCCTAGAGACTCAGGTAGCTCAAAGTTCCGACATCCTGTAATAAGAAAAGGTTAGTGTCTTCCAGTGGCAAATTTACCTGCCTCCACCCTTCGCATTTGCTCTCTTTAAGGGATTTCAGTAATATATTCAGTCATTTAACTTGTGTCAAAAAGACAGCACTTAATAACACCTTGGAAAAAGAAACAACCCCTTGCCTCTCAGCTTGATAGTCATGAAGGCATGGCAAAATCTGACATCCCTGATCTCAACGTATTGCTGGCATCATCCGTACTCAGCCCAAAGCTTTGTGTCTGCACCTTGATTGCAGACAGCTATGTGGCCAGAAAACCCATGAAGATTATTAGCTCAGTCAGTTAAATATGGTGTTATTCGTACTACTGCTTAATTGCCCTTATCCTATTCTTACTACTGGTAAATATATATATATATATATATATATGTGTATATATATCCATCCATTGTATCTATTAGGATGGCAACTTTCCTTTTTATTGCAGATACAGATGCAGATGCCAGATACAGTGATTTTTTTTTTTTTTTTTTACTCTTGTAGAAAACTTGAAAATCATTCAGTATTTATCTGGTTTCCAACACTTACTATGGATCATCTTACCTTTTCTTTTATAGTAATTAAAACTGTTTCCGAAAGAAGCAATTTATGTGTATATATCCATGTGTATGAATGTATTTTTGTATTTACAGTGTTGATACTGATTCATTTTCCTGAAGTCGCAAGTTGTCTTGGCAGTGATCTACTGAGATTCATCTCAGTATGTCATTTTATTAAGAAAATTTCATTAAAATAGCAAGAGAAAATAATAATAATCTTGATTTTTAATGCCAAATATTTTAGAGAGAAAATGGTTGCTTTGGTCAAAAACAGAATGCAAATAAGTGGAGAAGACAGAACTAGTTTCCATCCTATAACTCCAGTGAAATGAAACCATTGGGGAACTTCATTCTCCAGTTCTCAATAACATTCATAAAGATTTGGGCCGTATTACGTTTTTTTTTTTTTTTTATATATGTTCTGTTGCTAATGCCTGAAGTCCTAGACTTGGAAAATACATTATCTGTAGCATTAATTCATTTTCCAAACACATGAACTAAGAAATCAAAAGCTAGCTTGAGTTAGAGAAGAAGATTCATTGAAGGAATTATTTTCAGCTTTAACATACCTTTTCTTTTTCCCTTTTTTTTCCCTTTAAAAAATCTATGAAACACAGAGATTTGATAATAATTATCATAGCACTGCTCACTTTCATTACAGTGAAATGGACTATCACTAGGAAATATAGCACTGATTTCCCTAGAATTTGTCATCCTTCATGGCACATGTAAAAATAGAGGTACGTCATGATATCCAGTTTCCTCTTTCCACACAAATCTGAAATATAGAATGAAATCCTGGCCTTATTTGACTTTTGAGGGAATGGATTTCAACTAAAGAGCAAAAAAACACAGATATGTGTAACATAATAACAATGCTACCCACAAAAACATAATAATAATGATAACAATGCATACATAATAATAATCATACCAGCAATAAAATTGCTCATAGCACAAGGGGGAAAATATGTACTCCAGAATGACATTTGAAATGATGTAAAGAAATTTTTTTCAAAACCTTAGGCTTTTCCATAAGACTGCATTTCTTTTAAAACAGAAGCTCAGCAAACTATCAGAAATAAAAAGGAGTCTGAAAATCTCTGTCCATCAAAAAGAAAGCCCCTCTTTTCTTTTTTTTTTCTTTTTTTTTTTTTTAATTTTGTCATGGAGAACAAAAAGTATCTGTAGCTTAGTAAGATAAGAAGGATTTGTTCTTTTTGAACAATCAAGTGAAGAGTCATCAACTGGAATTTGACACTGACTTCAAAACTGCATGTTTTGAATCATTTGTTTTTCCCGGAACCTCTACAATTAGATTTCCATAGAAAAGAGACTTAAAACTCTAGAAATGAAGTCAGATTGATACAGAAATAACTTCAGGGCTGGAAAAAGAGGTCACTTTTGATCTGTTGATGGATCTCCTTCTTTGTAATTGTTTCTGAGGATCCTATTCATCAGTCCACTATGAGAACATTATGGAGCAAATGGAAGGCACTTCATCACCACAGCCTCTATCGCGATGCAGATGATCCATTTCATGTGCCTCACCAGAATCATAAATTGGATTACTGCCTAGGAAAATGCAAAGAGATGGAGGGTAAACTCCAATTATCATGATGAGACTGAAGATGACAAATAGAGTTAATGTTTTGAAAGCACTGACATGTCATTGTTTTTGTCAATATTTACAGGAAATACAAATACTTATGAGGCATTTCATATTGCTGTCTTTCCAGTATCTTCTTCCAAAATCCCGGCTAGGTCAGAACCAGATAACCGTGTATGCTCTGGTTAAGGAGCATCCACCATGCAAGGAACAATGAGTCATATTACAGCAAGGTAACCTGCTTAGAATAATCTGGAAGAAATCAAATGAGACCAAAAGGTGCGAAATTAAACTATCATTTAACCAAACAATGAGTTGGATCAGAGTTCTCTGCATGTTGGCTGATCAGATTTCAACAAATGTGGAAGGACATTCTCCTCATCAAAATCAGCTGACATTATTATCAAAATTTTCATGTTTTCCATGGTGTCTTTTTCCCATGGTTTACTGAAATATCTATTTGCTGTGAAAGTTCATGTTCTGGAAGCATTTAATGTAAAACACACTGACAGCATTTCTGAAGTTGAAAAAATATCCGTACATTTAATTTCTGCTCAGAAAAACAAAACAAAACAAAGCAAAGCAACAACAACAACAACAAAAGTTAGGCAAAAGCAAAGGCAGGAGAACAAATAAGCAAAAGTATATTCATTTAGTGGTAGGTCATTGTAAGCAGTGACATAAACGAATCCTTCCAAGAATTTTAATATAGACAGAAAGCAGATTTTGTAGCTAAAGTCAAAGCAAGATGGAGGGGAGGATGGGATTTGTGAAAAAGATAGAAAGAAGAACAAGACTGTTGACCTCTGGTAAAGATAGTTAGGGAGAAATAATACTATGCCAAATCCTGAAAATTGCGTTATGAAAAATACAATTACCTTGTCATCTGAATTCCAGACTAAGAAGATGTGTACTCAGTTCCTAGATCTCTAAATATATTAAGTGAAATGGCATAAATCACTTACCAACCTGTATCTGAGTTCTCAACCTGTAAAATGAAAATGAAGGGATGAGGAACAAGGTGTTTTAGAACAAAAGAAAGGAAATAATATATAAGACATATAGAGTAATTTTAGTAATCCTTCTAATCTATGAGTTGGTGTCAGCTAAAATGCTATCCTCAGTGGAGGACAACATACTTTAAAACAGTTGTAAACTGTTGGAAGGAGGCCAGAGAAGAGAAGCAAACTGATTCTAAAGGCCTTGAAAATATCACTCATATGAATGATTGAAAGAATTGCAATTGTTAAATCTCGAGAGGAAAAAAAAAAAAAAAAAAAAAAGACAATATAAAACTGAGTAGAAACTGTGCAAATGTGTAAAGGTTGCTGTACAGAAAAAGAAATAATGAAATAATGTGTTCTCAAAACCTGCACTGGATAGAGCAAGCATAATTTTTTAGTGATATAGATAACAAAGCACTGGAGGAATTTGTATGAGAACACTGCAAAATCTGCACTGTATGTGTCATCCACCCCTGAGTTTGACAAACTTGCCTGGAATGGCATAGTTTGGGAATTTGCCTCTGACTTCATTGGGACCAAAATTTTGCCTCACACTTACAGATTTTAGAAAATAATTTTTCAGTGATATATGTTTTGTTCATGATCCAACTATTATATGCTAAGAGAGTGTTTGCAACGAGATTATGAACCACCAGCCTACTCAAATTTCAGCAGAATGTGGGAATGTAATATCCTTGACTTTTTTTCATTGGAATGTAATTATTTAGATGAAAAATAATTTAATTTTGTTACCTAGCCACTACTTTTTAATATGTTTTGAATTTTTAGTTATTACTGAAGGAGATGCCTCATTAAAAACTGCCTGTTTTGTTTTAGAGTAAAACTCATAAAATTGAGATTTTTTTTTTGAATCAGTTAAGTTGGAAATTAATGTCATATAGTGCTAGATTCTTCCTCTTGTTGTTAAGCGAATTGGACTGTTAATAATGTCTTCATTGTTTAATTTCATCTGGAGGTATCTTCAAATACATTATCAGTGTTTTCATTAAAGAAAAGAACGAAAAGCTTTGTGTTTCAAAGGTGACTGTCACAAATACTAGGTTATTATGGTCAAGGCAATTTTTATGTCTTTTGAGAAGTTAGTCTCTTGACACACAGATTTTAATTATAACGGATGAAGTGAAAAAAGGAAAAAAAAACAAATTTTGATAGTGAATCTCTGACATAGATTTAAGCTTCCTTTTGTGAAAGGCATGAAGGGACTCAACTAAGTCCTATTTTTACATGTAGGAATAAGAATATCCATGAAAAGAAACACAAAGTTAACAGGACCTTGAGAAAATACTGACAGAATGATCTTTCAGAAGATAGCTCCTCATCACCGAAAGGCAGCTCTCTGCTGGAGGAGAGGAAAAAAAAAAAGTTAACTTTCCTGTAGAACTCCTGTAGAGATTTTAAGTGTAAATTTTGCTTCCTCATAGCTCTGCTCTTATACCTTCCAGCAACGTATCTGACCTGAGCAAAATGAACTCACATCCATTAACTTACATGTCATTGCATGAAAAAGTAGAGAATGATTTATTATTTTTCAACAGTATTTTTCAGTATTACATCTTATTCATGGCAGTAGAGAATCATCTAGTTACCATACAGATATGTTGTAGTTAAAATAAAAGATAAATGTATTCATTGTGCTAAGCTGCTCTTTGTCCCAAAGTTTAACACAGAGACCCCTTTTCTACAAATTTCCATGTGCCCCTGCTAACTAATCCTGTGTGAATCCCAAAGTTCATCACAGTACGTTGTTGTAGTATCCTAGTCCTCTGTATCCAGGCCAATAGTAACTGCTAGTTTTTGGTATCAGTGAGTTGTCATGTCTCAGCTGAGCCATGGTAACCCATTCTGAAGGTGTTCTTGAGTCCTCAGAACAGAAATAATATATATTATCTCTCATTTGCAGTGGCCTAAGAATGTACCTACACACAGTCGTTTACCACAACTCACTTGATGAATGGCAACTCATTATGTTGCTGTAATTTGGCCATCATTCTAGGATCGCATTTTATCTCATTTTCCTGTTTGCAAGACAGGAGCATTTTGTGTCTTGTGATTAATAGCTCAACGATTCATCAGCACAGAAACTTTTCAGGTACACATGGAGATCAAACTGCAGGTTCTGTCACAGATATGATCCTACCAGAAACCTCAGAGACATTTTCATTTGCTAACACTGAAAGTATAATTCTTTCCTAAAAAGTTAACTCCTGACCTAAGATGTGGAGGCCATGGAGAGCAACTTAGGTAGAGGGAGGAAGGAGTTATTTTTAGGAGAGATGGAGACAAGATATTTTTTAAAGATCACGGAGATGACCTTAGCATATCGTATCCAAAGAAGCTGAAAGAATTTACTGTCCTAATATGCGTAAAAGAGTGGAGATAAATAATCCACAGCTGCACAAAAGAGAAATAAATGCCTATATTTTTTAATTTGTAACTATGAATAATGCCAAATAAGACTCCCTCATTTTTCTTAATAAAGGCATGAGTCCATATTGCTATCACTTATTATTAGGCTCTTTATTTGCTCAGTACTGGGCAATTTGCATTAAAAGCCTATTTTATCCTCCTCTATTTTGTTTGTTTTCCAAATGAATTTATGTTCACGGTGGGAGGCAGCATAAGAATGGTAGAAACGGAAGCCCAGGATTTAGCCATGGAGAATTGCAAGCAGTCGGCAAATTTCCTTTTCTGTCCCCTGCTGATTTGTCAGAAGAAAAAAGATTGTTTAGTCACTGTGCACATCCAGCTCTTGTCATCTGTCGTCCCGGCAGGAGGGAGGGAGGTCGGTAAAACGTCAGCAGGGTTGCCAGATTGTGCTAAATTTGCTGCTGAGTTTCTGGGGAGGAGGGGGCTGTACATCCTTGGGTTTAATTCTCCCCTCAGAAAGACCAGTGCTGCCCTGCTGTTTGCAGGGCATCTCACTGACTTGTATCTGGCTGCTGAAGTATCTTCTCCTGGCCCCTCAATATTTCTGTCTCTTGGGGAACCTCTGCGGCAGGGGATGCCACCACCTATATGTCTGTAAAGTACCTAAAGTGTCTGTAGAGCACACCAGGAGATCAGTCAAGAAAACAAAATGCAAATCTTCATCACCACTCATAGACTGCCTTTGTCAAAGTGGAATTATCAATAGGACTTAGTCCCTGCTTAACATCTGTCTTTGCAGTGTGAGTTTAGCAGTGTCATGAGCT
This sequence comes from Nothocercus julius, assembly GCA_013398735.1. Lineage (NCBI taxonomy): Eukaryota > Metazoa > Chordata > Aves > Tinamiformes > Tinamidae > Nothocercus > Nothocercus julius. The sequence continues at coordinate 741,765 of VZSV01000069.1, forward strand.
AAATGTGTGTCTTTTGCTCTCAGTCTCAGCAAAAGCTGTGTCTATCAGGTGCCTTTGGTAATGGCAATCATATCAGTTTCTTATCTCTTTACAGACTACTACATTTTTGGGGTCTCTCTTTTTTTTTCAATGAATTTGTTTAAGAAGGTGGTCTGATACAATATGCACCAGCAACACCCAAGACACTGAACACATGCTATAAAATACTGATCTGTGAGTGGAACCACAATTTCACTAGGTTAATAGTATTCCACAGTCCAAGGTAATGCCTGTTTTCTTTTTATCTAGTAAACAATCAATTTTCCTTCCAAGTGGCATAGCTAAAATTGGGCAGACGGGCAGGTTATGGCCATGTGATAGCAAATTAAATGTATCTGTGACCATATTCTCACAATGAGGAATGCTAATAAGATTTCTTACTCCTCCAAAACTGCATGTCGCCATGTGGACTACCTACAGGTCAAAAAACTGTGCCAGAGACTAACAATTTCACAATACTTACAGTCAGCTCCATATGCCCAGGAACATTCCCAAGCACTGTTGAATATATTAGTGTCAACAAAGTGTCTACCAGCCATGAAGTTTTCTGGAGTTTGGTAATCAAGTAATTAGCATAAAAGAATATGTTCCATTCCTTTTAGGTAGATTTGGGACCCAGGATTTCTCAACTTCTCAATGGCAGTGAATCTCAACTAGCCGATAAAACCTTTTTCCACCTCAGAGAAAGGCCCTGCCTTTGGCCTTGCACTGCGACCACTGATGCAGTCCAGGACTGATTCATCCATCTGATTTTGGATATCTGCCTAAAGACTTGGTTGCTGTAGGCTTCTTCTATAGACGTAGGGGTCACACAGCTGGTATGAGATTTCAGTCTCCATGTAGAAAAATGTAATCCCCTTAGCTATTGTAAGAGAGGCTAAGTGACAAATTTCCTTAGTTAGCATCCTATTTAACTATTAAAATTAAGATGGAATTATTCCTCCTTATGCTTCAGTATTGCAGAAAAAAACACTGGTGTGATTTCAATGAAACCAAGATGAAATTAGTTTGTTAATTTATTAGCAATACATAATTAACTGACCATCACTGTATTGTACATTTGGATTCAGTATCAGCAATGCATCAGGTAATCCGCAATACTAGGCACATGCAAAGTGTTAATGAGCATCTACAAATTTCTGAAGAGCTTTTCAAGGAGTTCTAGTCTCAAGCACACAGCTTTGTGCACATCACCCAAGCCACATGTGAATTCCCCCTTCATTGTCACACAGCGGAATAACTGAATAGAGAAAGTCAAGGCCTCTAATAATTTTAGTGATGTTACATGTATCATGTACTATATCAAAATGGATCACTGCTCATTCTCTTTTCCTTTAGTTTCTTCTGAGCAAAATGCAGAATGTAAAAAAGAGAATGCATAAAAGGATATTTTTAGGCAAATGGTTTATTCTACATGCACTCTCCTGACAATGTTTGCCATTGGGTGCTCTGTTATTAAATTAAGATGAGCAATTTATATTTTTGGTTCCTTATCTTGAAGTAAGGAACCAAAAATATAAATTGCTCATCTTAATTTAATGTGGATATGTATGCTTGTAGGTGTATGTAAGTGTTTGTGCATCTATAAATAAGTGAATACCATTGAGAGACTGGGATTTTTCCAAAAAAAATGGAACAAAACAACATCCAGCATACTGGATAGAACTTTACTTCAAAGATGTGAACTAGTGTGAATCTGAGGTCCAACATAAAGTGAATGAAATTGCTGGAGGAAAAGATAAAACAAACAAACAGGTAAAATCAGTGTTCTGCTGTATCAGAAGCAACTATTGGGCAACTGGTCTGTCTGCTTCAAAGTGCCTGGAGTCGCTGTCAATTTAAAGCAAAACAAATGGAAGGCTACCCTTTACCTGCTTCTCTAGTGCAAACCCTAAACGACTTCACCCTGCCTGAGGGCCTCAGGCAAGAACAGAAAATGTCAAGGCTGAAGAAGAAGATGTGCCGGGACTCATGACCAGAAGGTTTTCAAGCCGGAGGGCAGGAAAAGATCCCTTTGTGGTTGAAGGAGCAGAATAAATTGTGCTTGCTTCAGCCTTGAGAGCTTTGGGTTTGTTTGTTTTTAAATTCAAGAGGCTCCAAACACACAAAAAGAACAGGAGTCTTTTTTTTTTTTTTTTTTTTTAGTGCTTTGGAAAAATAAGTAAATAAAAGTTACTGTTTTCATTAAGCTAAATGACCAGTTTTTGCTGCCAATGGTATATGATCTGTTTACCAGAGACTGGGGTAATTATTCATTGTGTGGGACTAAGATTTATTTCCAAGGCTTTCATAAATAAAATTCTCCATCTTCTAATTCAAAAAACTAAAGGGAAGAAAAGAATATGTTTTCTTATTGTTCTGTACAGCCCGAATTCAAAACCAGCTATGTGCACAAGGCTATGACATACAGGCCAGCCGCATGGTCTTATAACTATAGAAACCAATGAAATCCTGTTGGTGTTACAGGAGGTAACTCATCTCTCCCTGAGTACCTGAGGGCAGAATGTAGGGTGGATGGGGCCAAACTCTTCTCGGTGGGGGCCAGTGACAGGACAAGGGGTAATGGGTACAAGCTGAAGCACAGGCAGTTCCATCTCCATATGAGGAAGAACTTCTTTGCTGTGAGGGTGCCAGAGCCCTGGCACAGGCTGCCCAGAGAGGCTGTGCAGGCTCCTGCTCTGGGGATCTTCCCAACCCGCCTGGCTGCCACCCTGTGCTCTGGGTGTCCCTGCTGGAGCAGGGGGGTTGGACTGGATGATCTCTAGAAGTCCCTTCCAACCTCAACCATTTGATGACTCTGTGATTCTGTGATGCTGTGATGAGACCCACACAGGTTTACATTTGTCATACCGAGTTGTTCTGAGCACTGTCCTTTCACCAGTGGATATAGCTGGTAATCATTCTGATAGAAAGCAGGTATAATGGACAAATATTTCCTGGAAGAGGTCAGAGGTGCAGTGGCAGCTATCACAACTTCTATTCATCCAAGATGCACATGAGAGGCAACAGACAAGTTTCTTATATAACACAAATACTTCAGTTTTAGAGGTGAGCTATAAGACTCAAATACAGCTGTTCAGTCATGCCTCACTAATTGTCCCTCAAGGATGCTTAAAGCCATAGGAGTTCCTGTTTTGGGTGCATATTCAAGGGTAGACTTTTTCATGCCACCAGATAATCATTTTGGAGGCCAGTCAGCTATCTCACATTCTTTCAAAATCTACTAGTGTAGCCAGATTATTTTTCACTCCTGGAAGTAGAAACCATTCCCAGAAATAAAGCATCTTGTCCAGCTGTGGGCCAGCTAGAACATGCATTTCTGCCCGGAGGCAAGGATGGCTGGCAAGTGACGGGCACCCTATGAGGGTGTATTTACAAGTCCTTCAGCCTTGCCAGGTGGAAAACAGACTTGGATGGCAAGTTTCCTCCAGCCAAAGATGTCCTAGCCAACATCTCCCTTCAGCACTGCTGAGCCTTCATTTCTCTGGGCCATGACAATGCTGAATTTTCATCTAATTAAAAGAAATTTATTTACTGGGGTTTGAATTGCCTATTGCTACTGGTTTGCTAGGTGATAGCGAGAAGGTTGCAATCAGATGTCAAGCTTCAGAGCCAATTTAGATCAAAGCTGGAGAATGGTGATGCTAGACCTCTCAGGATGTAGTTGGTGGGCGCCTGGAGGTTTATTGTTTCAGGCAATAGATCACTAGAAGGTTTGAGGTAATTTTCCTGGTGGTAGCAGTAATTATACTGATAGGAATGGAGTGATTCATAATCATGGCAATAAGCCGAACCCTCTTAGAACTGTGCAGGGAAGCTAAAGGTCACTCAATTTTAAATTAATTGGTTTCTGGGGGCTGACACATCTCTGTGGCTTCCCTGAACTGTTAGGAGGGCTTACTTTTCTTTCTCTTTATTGGCTTTTTAAAATTAAGATGCACTCTTCCCCTGTAATATACTTGTGTTCCCTTTTAATAGGAGCAAAAAGGCTGAATTTGAACCTGTACAGATGTACTTGAATCTTTCTATCTCAAAAGTCCTAAACAGCAATAGTGACTTCAATAGCTCCTTCTGATACTTCCAGATAAGACAAGGTACTAGTGTATTTCTTGGCAAGATGATGCAGGTCACAAATATTGAGTCTAAATGCAACGCTTGGGAATACCATTTTATGTTGTTCGTGGATATCAGATTATTCAGCAAAGCAGAATAATTGTTATTTTGTAAGTCTTCCAGATGGGATTACAAAGCCATAAAATGGCTTTACTAAGAGTGGGAAAATTCCCATACAGCTTCAATTATTCAAAAGTCATGTTTTTTATGTAAATCACTCTACCTAGTTTGTAACATCTATATCTGCCCACAGAATATAGAACAGATTTTGATAAATTGTTTTACCTACTCACCTTTTGTAGGTAGATGATATGAAACCTACATACAATAATCCAGGTAAGCGAGTATATTTGAACACTGATTTATCGAACCCAAGAAAATGATAGAATACACTGTTAAGCAGCAAGAGTCATCTATAGATTATTGCCTATTGCCTAATGAAGTAAAGAGTGGTTTGAATTTCTGTTGAAAACACAAAATCTTTCCTGAGTACTTACTGTTTTCTTTCTGTGATTTTTGATATTATGGGCCAATTCTTAATGAGTGCTTTAAAGAGAAAAAAAAAAAAAAAAAAAAAAAAAAAAAAAAAAAAAAAGGCAGAAAGCTAAAGAAATACATCCTATAGGCTCCAGAGTTTTTGAGTTAAATATATACGTATTCTAGAGAGACAAAATCTCCTTTTTCTGGAAAGAACCACAGAGGAAAGAAGTTGCAAATTCACAATTACAGAAAGCAATTCTTTTTGGTTATAATAATATCTTAGGCAGATACAGATGGATGATGTGACCTGAAATATATTGCCAAAAGCTGAGCCATGAACCTTGTGTTCTGTGAACCTTTCATGCTAAAGTGTGAAATTCCAGTGCTTGACCAATCCATCAGCTAATGATAAGCACAAGCTCCCAGAGATTTATAGGTTTGACCCCTCAAAGGAGATGAAAGATAGTCACAACCTGTTTTAGGTGCATTTCCAGGGATGCCATATACACTTTCCTAACATTTTTCTCATGCTATCAGACAATGGCTCGTAAAGATAAAGCACTGTTCAAATTAAGTCATTCTGTTAATCCATATATAAACTCTCCCCAGCCATGATGATCAGCATGACAAAACCAGCACTAGTATACCTCCCCAAGCTGTATTTTAGAAAATGGTAAAATGTAGCATTCCTAAGATTAAACTCTTCTCCCCTGCACTCGTCAACCCATTGAGGGGAATGGCTACAATTGAATGAAATCTCCCAGCACTTCATCCTGGTAACTCACCTCTTCATCAAACCAATCTGAGAAAACTAACATGCAGCTCAATTAAAACAAAACAAACAAACAAAAAATGTTGCATTCCCCCTCACACACTAATCTGTTAAGGCACTAAGAGGATTTAAGAGGATGTGAAGTAAATGGATTTTTATACTCTCACTGGAACAGCTCTAGCTGAATTTCAAATTCTTTAAAGCTTACGTTCCAGTGTAATGTGATCATCATTTCTAGTCCTTGAGGGAAATGTAAGAGAGCACTTCTTCCCAAATTTTAATTTAATAATAATAGAAATAATAACCAAGAATCAATATTGTTCCTATTAAATGATCCGCCTTTTTCTTCTTTTGTGCTTCCCTGGGGTTCAAATGTGCAGGTGGTTTCATATCTTCCTATTTATTCAGGAAGAAGATTTTGTTTCTACTCTTTGTACACACGGCTATTAAAAGCAACCTTTGAATAAAATCATTTGAAATCATTTCCATCATTATACCAGAAACAACTGAGAGAGAGGGAGAAAAGCATGGGGAGAAGGGAAGAGCATAGTAGTCTGGCAGGAGGAACAGAGCTATTGAAGTTTTAATGGCAGAAAATTTGACATTTATGAAATGCTTTGAATGACATGTCTAATAAAGAAAATAAGCTATCCAACCTTTGTGTTTTTTGATTCCAGAGTAAAACGTTCCATTATGCTAACTTACCTACGGAGAACATGTTTTACTATCTAGGTGCCAGGGTGTATTAAAGGATATTATAACCTCACTGTGCTTAACAAAATAAAGATGAAAGCTGAGGTCATGGATATTGTGTCTGCACATCTTGTCAATGTGCAATCACTTGTTGAAATAGATTTTTTTTTTTTAACTAAGATTCAATTTTATGAACTTCTTGGGGAAGGAAATCCAGATTGCTGGTTTCCCGTTTGATTTTTTTTTTTCTGTTTACTCTGCAAGAATCAGGAGAACAGCCTGTTTCAGATATTTTGGTGCTTCAGCTCTGCACTAAATATTCAGATCTCAGGTACTACTGTGATAAATTATTCCCATACAGAAAGCCAGCCATACAGAGATATATATAGCTGGAATGACACCTTCATATCTTTATAAATATCAAGGATGAGGTTTAAGCAGGGAAGTGTTTTTGCAGGAAACAATCTCAATGTGGCTCTACTTTTGTGATGAACAAACTATGCAATGTGTATAGTGCAATGGGCTAGAAAAATAAACTGACTACAGCCCTCTAAATTCAAGAGACTGGGATTTGCTGTTGCATGTGGATATACTAGTAATAGCTCAGCAATGCTGCTTAAAGAGCTGTTTCCATCAGCATGTCTTTAAGTACCTTAAGAAAAAGTGTGATATCACTTTTTTCAAAATTGAAATAAAATAAGATTTGTACAAGGGTACTCAGCAGTCTGTTGGATCTGACAAGAATACAATCCACTTCCAGCAGATTCTCAGTGTTCTTGCCATTTGGCAAGGCTGCTTCTCTCTTTTGCCTACTCAAAAAACAACGAGGAACTACTTCATTGAAATAACTGTAATTACACATGAAAAAATAAAATTATATTTGTGAGAAGAAAAATGATTTTCTGTCCTTAAAAGAATAAGCCTTCTGCTACATGCTTTAAAATGTTTCAAAGAGCAAAAGCAGAAGGTGGGAGCCCAACCAGCCTTTTCTAGAGATTTTTGAAAAGAAAGGCACACATGGGCATCTGAAGGGATTTTGATGGAGTGAATCACAGTGCCATGATCTTACTGTCATCTCTTGTGTGTTGCCCTGAGGTCTCCAATTTCTTTGTCAAAAACCGAGTCTTACAGACATCTATTCCTGATTGTCATCAGGGTGCCATTGTGCTGTGGAGGACAATGTTGTGTTAGAGATGTCCAAAATGACTCAGAGAGCTAATCGGTCCACTCAGGAGAATATACACAGTATGGAGGCCATAGCTCGGATCTAAAAAGCAGTATGGTGCTTCACTAGGCCTGGCCTTTGCTAATTAGCTTTGCCTTCCAGTTTCTACCTGTAGAGCTTCCACTTTCAGAGGGAGTTCATTCCGTGCTATCTGAGGTAGTTTTCTACCATACTCCACCACTTAGTATAAGCATCAAGTCTGATATACAAATGAGATTCCTGGACTTAAGTATTATGGAGTTACTACCAAGAATGTTCTGCAAACACTGCACTCCTTGTTTCTAAGCATTGCTCGGCCTCATGCGAAACTTATCAGGGCAGGGTTTGTCTCAAAGGCCAAAGGATGAATTGGATGAATTCACCAAGCCTGAAGTCCCACATATACTAAGACTTCCAAAGGCCTGATTTTTCAGATGCATAAGTTCAAATCTCTACAAGTAGTTGAAGGTAGTAAGCATAGATTGAGGTCCACATGGGACCAAAAAAAAAAAAAAGGGAAAAAAAAAAAAAAAAAAGATCCTGTCCTCTGGTATATAAGCCCAAGAGTTTCATAACTTATACCCCACGCATCTTAGTCTACATCAGTGTAAGCAAACATGCATCTCTTTTGGTAGATATTTCTGCCTGTCTCTTACAGAGAATTAGATACCTGAAAGAATGGGAAAGATAGCATGCATTTTTTTTTTTTTTTAATAAAATTTGTATCCCAGTCTATCTGGAGCACTTAATTTTCCTTAAAGATAAAACATGCATTAAGAGCTGATCAATCCCAGATAATAATCAGCACATCTGTCTAATCAGACTTGCAGGCTTGCATTTCTCCATCAGCATTCAGGGTATTGCTAGGAAAATCTCTCTTTCTCTTACATTTTATTTTTTTTCCTCATAGATCTGAGTTTATATTTGAAAATTACCAAGAGAAGGGAACAGAAGACATCAGATGTTCAGGACATGACACTACAGAGTTCACAAAATACAAGGCTGACACATGGAAAGCTGCATGGAAAACAAGTAAAAGGCTCTCTTCACAGTCCTTTCTTCTGAAGGTGTCGTGAAATCTGCAACATAGAAGAGTTAAAGGAGATGGATTTTATTTTGTGAGGAAAAACATGGCTTTCTTTCTTATCAGATTTGATTTTTTTTTAAGAAGAAATATTAGCAAGGAAATGAGAATGGACAAAGCTATTTGCCTTAAAAAAAAAAAAAAAAAAGAGAGAAAAAAAAAA
>VZSV01000069.1:759633-777898 GCA_013398735.1 Nothocercus julius
TTTTTTTTTTTTTTTTTTTTTTTTTTTTTTTTTTTTTTTTTTTTTTTTTTTTTTTATGTAGGCTAAAAGAATGGTAGTACTTCAGAATATTTTGTTACTTAAACTCCCTTTTCTCTTTCATTGCTAATGAGCTCACAGGGAGGGTTCATAAGGGATACATTATGGCCAATGTGCTCAGGATTAATTGGAAGTTTATGAAGGTCTTTGCTAGTTATTTGCTGGTATGGGAAGCTGATCGAAATGTTTGGCGTTTCACTGAAAAAACAAATAGGCTTTTGGTTAACAGCATTGCCAACTGCACAGGTAAGTTTGTCAAAGCTGTTTGTTTGCCTAGGTGTTTTATTTTTTTATATTATTTTTCTTTATTTTTCCCACCCGCTAAAGAACACATTTTCAGAGGCTGTTCTTCCAGGAACAACTAATCCTCAATCATGTGAACAGTGTTTGTAGAGGAATAAGCACCTATAACTAAGTTTAGTGAAGTTCATTATATAAGAAGGTGGCAAAGTGTCAGAATATTTTTATGGCCCTCATTCCAGCTCAGATATTGTTGAATTGTTTTAATGTCTGCTCTTCACCTGCCACTAGAAGAGGATTTCTAGTCATCACAGCACAATTTTATGTAGAAACCATGTTTTGTATTTTTTCTTCTTCTTTATTTTTCCTTTTTAAGGGATCTGGGCATCATTTCTCAATTGTGTTTTCATTCCTGCCTGTTATATAACGCTGAAGAATAATAAATCCCAAGAGAATATATAGGATAAAGTGAAAAGTATACACTGTCTTTTAGCTATCTACTATTATCACTAGTTGAGGAAGATTTTCTGCTGATTGAACGACATGATAGTAAGACTGAGAAAAGAGCTGAAATAGCTGTGCCATTTGTGATGCAAAGTTAAGTCACTGATGGTGATAGTGAGTCTCAGCCTACTTTCTATCTTTCCTTTTGTCTCTGACCTGACTCCTCATGCTCTGCAAAAATGTTGCCTGATTTTGGAGCTACAAAGGAAATGTTTTAATACCCTCTTTTAATTTATTTTTTTCTTTAATTATTTTAGCATATATTGATACCTATGTCATGGCAATCATACTCTCCAGAAGGTAGTTTAATCTTGTATGAAGTCCTCTTTCTCTTTTCTCCTTCTTAAATGACTATAGTGGAAATGAAAGTAATAAGGTCCTCTTTATTCTATTTCTATGAAACGTGAAACCAGTCTTGTTGTCTTCCCTACACATTTTTAAGCCCTATTTTTTTTTTTTAATACCATAATGACCAGAAGTAACTCAAAGGTTTTCTGATTTTTTCTTTTTTTATTCCTCAAAAAATCTTATAATCTTTTAACATCTGCTCCAGAATATTTCAATATCTTTGAATATGTTAGCTCATCTGAATGGTTCAAACACTTCTAAAGATATATCTGGCAGCAGTTTAGTTTTCCTTCAGAAAATTTCTCCTCGACAATCTATGTTTTTTCTATTATTTTATTTCACTTTACCAAAGCCACTCTGTGGTCAATATTGAATGTTAGCAGGGGGTACTGTCAATTTTGTAGGATACAAGCAGAGCTTTTCAAATCACAGTGACTGGTGAAGCTCTTTACTGGAGCTCCTTTTTTTATCTAGTATAATCTCTGAAGTCGTTGGTGTTATTTTGATCTAAAAGATTTTTTTTTAATAAATCATCCTCAATAATGATTCTCACAAAATCTTGATATGCAGAACTGACCTTTTTTTTTTTTTTTTTAGAAAGTTGTTTGACTTTTCTCAGGACTTGCTGAATGCAATTTTTTGGCGTTGTTGTTTATTTTGTCTCTCTGCCTTTGTAGACTGTTATATCCACCTTACTAATCTTATCCAAAGTTAAATTAATACTCTGCATTTACATTTCCAGTCTTGGTCAGTGTGTCTTTATTTTGCTCTTATTTTATTGTGGTAAATTGGATAGAATAATGTATTTAACTCTGGGGAAGTGAAATTTTTGTGTACCATGATATTTCCCTGACTGTAATATCTTCCAAAATTTGTACCCATTTTAAAAGGCTACAAGGGAACCCCATTTCTTGAGCACAAAATCCTTTTCTTTCTATAATACCTGATCAGATTTTAAGGCTTAATAATAAGTAGTAATGAGTTTCATCTCAAATGAAACATTATCTTGAGTCTTTCTTTGAGCAAATTTTCACTGCCAAGATTTTGGTCTGTTCCTGTGCTCACATACAGGAACAGATTTTGCCATGGCTACATCTACACAAGCAAATAAAATGTCTTCAAGCAATGGGGCCAACTGGTACGGGACGTTGCTTATCTTTTCTAACAAAGTGTTTGAGCCTCCAGAGCAGGCTGTCTGTGTGCAAACTGCCTATTGGAACAGCTCCTGGGCTGCTCCGGCTGCCAAAACATGTCCAGAAGTTGTTCAGGGAAAGAGCTTGTTGGAATGGGTCTAAGCCATGCCAGGAAATGTTCTAATGCTTTACTAGCATAAACGATCGTGTTCTAGTGCCAGGGAACCTTCCCAGGCATACTTAACTTCACCGGTATAAATGCAGACTATGCCATTTCTACCCAACGGGCAGACTTCTGCTGACCAGCTGGGCCTAAACAGCCCTCATTTAATTTTCTTTCTGTAAGTAATTTTTTTTTTCTTTCAGTGTCCAAATCCGTGATTAAAGAGGCATAATAACTTTTTTTTTTTTTTTTTTTTTTTCCCCCAAAGTGAGAGACAAGATATGTAAGGAGAATCAATATTTCTGTTTACCTATCTGACACTGTTTTGGGGTGGGAGAGAAGAGTCAGCCACTCTGAAAGCAATTCCTCTTTGGGAGACCTGAAAAATTCCTGCATTCCAAAAGCTTTCCAAAAAAGACATTGTCTCTCTGGATAATTTCTAGCCTTTGACTATCATGGCTGCAACAAAACTTGTTTTCTAAGTAAAACATTAGTAACTCCAAGAAAAACATGCTGCTTAGCAAAGGGGAAGATACTAGGAGTAGGCATATCAAGATTTTGCCTAGCACTGAAGTTTTTCCTCATAGATCTAAGTAGACTCTCATCTATTTAAAGAATACTACTGGTATTCTTTATGTGAAATGAAGAAAAGAAATCTTGCATATGTCCACCATTTATCAAAATGATTTTTACTAAAAACATTCTGAATTATTATGCAGAAAGGCTAGGAGGAAAGAATGACTTTGGTATGTGGTCCAGATAGTGATGAAGTTGGTGTTCATTCGGTCCCTGTTAGAAAAGATCTTGTTCTGTTTGAGGGCCCATGGAGGCATCTTTGTGCTCTACGTTGTCTTTCTTTTCTGGGAGGCAATAAATACTCGGAGCAGAAGTGTGCTCGGTTGTACTTCTCTGCTGTGTCCGCTTGGGAGTCTGACTTGGCAAAGGATGTGCATTCCTCACAGTTGCACAGTGAATCCTGCGTTTTATTGTGGCAACTTGCACAGCTGTGTCAGACAGTAGAAGATTGTCGCCTCTTGCTGACATATTTATATTAGTCACAGCATCCTAATTGCTCTTCCTCTACTTTCATCAAACTCAAGGGATATTGTCTAGCTTGAATATGTTTTCTCAGCTTCTGTTTAATGACAATAGTCTTTTTTCTTAGTATTTAAATTTTATTTTCTCTTGTGTCCTAAATGAAAAACTTTAAGTTCATGTAATTTTAGAATTACTTTTAATCTCCTGAGTTCCTTAGGTACTAAAGGTATCTTAAAACTGTTGGAGAAGTAGATGAAAGTTAAGGCCACGGTAATTCAAATGAGTGAAAGCAGATAATGTGATTATGCACTGGAACCAAAAAGCTGGGGACATGATAAATTCTCCTTTAAGGTTGGATTCATTTTACCAAGCTTTTACTTTATGTACAACAGATGGCATGAAATGCTGTCCTATGGGCCCAGCTTGCTCTCAGTGGGTTGCAGACCTATATGATTAACTTACCTGGCTGCTGATCTATCTACCAAGGGATAAAAATACTTTTTTCCACAGGAACTTGCAATATTTCTAAGTTTGTTTTTTTGAGTGACCCTCCAGCAAAACACCAAGCATTCCTAATGTTTCCACATATAAGGGATGCTTATTTTCTGGTGGAAAATCTGAGTGCTTTGATTTGGGGGGGAATATATATGTATGAGGTGGGGAATGCATGGATGAGAGCTCTGTGTTGTCGAAGAGATTCAATTTGAAGTCTGCTCAGCCTGGGTCAGAGCAACATGTTCCATCCCCGACTGCTCTGTGTCAGACAGAAACCAGTTCATCTTTATGGAAATTTTTTGGCTTAGCAGAAAGCAAGATCTAGGAAACAAGCTCCGCAGCAGAGAGGCCAAAGATAGACGTTAAAAAAAGGAAGACCTTTTCCTATTTGCAAGTAGGATTTGTGAAGCATAGCTGTGGCAGCGTAGTGATTACAGTACTGTTTCTGCTGGATACCTTCTGTGAAGCAAAATACACAACAAAATGGGGAGTTTTACTGCCAGTCAGAAACCTTTTGCTATCATTAGATTTCCATTTCAAAAGATTGGAAGGCTAGGTTATCTAACCATTTCTGCTACTCCCCGTGTACATTCATCTTATTTCTTTTAACATCTTCTGTATAGTTTTGATGCATTAATGTGCATTTAATCATACAAATCCCATATATTTAACTTATAGCTTTGGGGTGGGGAAGAGGAATTCACCATTGCACATTACAATTGCAGAAGCATCAGTTGTTTATCTCTGTTCAAGAAAACATTATGAAATTATTCCTTTTAACCATGTTAATCACGGCAGGGGCAAGAGACCAGCAAAAATGGGGCTCTGTGGTTTCAGGAAGAGTGCAAGTTTAGAATAGCAAATAGTCCCTACTTTAAATCACAATTGTCCTTACAATTGCCTTTACAATCATGATGATTGCACAGGGGAAAAAAAAAATCCTTCTGTCAGAGCTGGCATATCCAATAACTTTATTTGCCCAAGCTAATTGTTCATACAAATCAGACACGCAGTTTATGATCTGTCACTAAAAATGTGATCCTTGCACTTGGGAGTGTATTAAAGTTGCTACAAAGTTACTTTTCTAACAATTTTACTTCTTTTCAGTAACAAGATAAAAGACTGTTAGTGCAGGTTATTTTCATGCATATAATAGAGAATGTGACAGAGGAGACAGAGAAATACCAGACGGCTAAGGAATAAAAGGCTGTGTATTGGAATAAATCATTTATATGAAAGTTGCAGAAATACTTTCTAATTGGTTTATCCTATTTCATCTAGCTTTCCCCAAGTAGCCTGATTATTAATTTCATCCCCGTATTCAGTCAATGTATTCTCCTTAATTATTTTACTGTCATCAAGCATGGTTCCTTAGCTGCTATGTTTGGAACTAAAATAGGCAAAGAAGATGTTAATTAGCTGCTATCCCCAATACTGTATTGTATCCTACTAAGTCCCCTTGATCTACATTAGGAATTTTGGAGATAGATTACTGGTGCCGTTTCTGTACACATCTTCTGACATCAGACCAGAATCTAATTCAGATGCTGCATTGGTTGCATACACCATATCATTCCCTCTAGGCTTTGGCAGAAGTACTTGGCTTTCACATAGCTTGGTCAGTAAATAAAAAACCTCCACACCTGATTCCATCTGTCTACATACTTTTATCTGCTTAGAAATCTGACACCAATACAGTAACCTGCCGTAATTCTTATATACTATTATTCTGTATATATACATGTGTATAGGTAGATACTATAGTACATACACAATGCAGCTGAAAATGGTTACCTTTACATAAACATGCAGTAATAGCCCAGTTAATGTATTGGTTCTCAGCTGAGGTGATAGAAGCTTTGTATTTTTTTCAGTCAACCAGAACCCTCTCACTTGCACCTAGTGACTTCACAGTTTCGTAGCTCTGGTGCTTCTCTTAGAAACGGAGTCCTTCTGGAAGCAACCTAAATAAATAAATAAAAGTTTTTTCTCCAAGGAGACAGTGATTGTATGCTGGGAATCCAAACAGGCATTCTTCGGGCACTGACATCGGGGAATGAATACAGTAGATGCTTTGTGGGGGGAGAAAAATAAAAAGAGAAAATAAATAAACCATTTGAGGAACAATCCACTCCTCAGAAAGAAAGCTTTAATTATTTTAAACCCTAGTATTCTACTAACAAAAAGCTCCCATGTTGCACTCATTTTATTCAATGAATGGTCATTGATTTATAAACCCACATTGCTGCCGGTGGTCTGGTATATATTTTTCATTAATTTCACATGATGCGTCCTGGAAAGCCTGAGCACTAAGTTACTTTTTTGAGACTTCTGAAAATTCTTAATTCATTCAAGGCAATTCATTTTGTCCCAGTGATTTCTGAGGGATTCTGCAGTTAGGCAAGAGTTTATAATATAGATACCTAAGGCACTGCAGTTCCCATGTCATTTGCGATCAAGCGTGTCTATGGAGATTGCATATCAAACTGAATTAAAACAGTCCCAAAAAGAGAGGAAGGTCTTTACTACCAGTCCTATTTGAAGGAAGGACATTTAAAAAGTCGAGGTCTGAATTTTCCTAGGAAAAGAAAAAATAGAGAAACAGGGAATAAATAAATAAATAAATATTCTTGAAAGAGGACTGACTTTTCTCCAGTGCATTTGCAAGACAAACTGTGAGGGGTATTCACCAGAGTGAGAGTAGAGCTAAGACCTAAACAGTAAGGAATCCTCACCATTCTTCAGTAGTAAAACTGTCCTTTGCAAACAGCTACATCTCTGTTAGCTTTCTTTGTCTTGGACTTGATATTAGATAAACATTTATACATTTTTTAGCAGGAAAAATATGCTGTCTTTCTGAATATCCCATATTTTAAATTCTATTCTAAAAATCCTGATATGGTTCAAATGTTATTTAAAATGTAAAATGGATCATTTGTTAGTCACCTGTGTACAACCCTTTGCTTTTGAGGGTCCTATGAGACTACAATCATATGGTTGTAGATGATCCATGGAAGGAGGTTACTACTCTCAGGAACTAAATAGTTACTTGGCATATTCTGTCTCACATCTTCAAGTCTCTCAGTTCTACCCATAGGAATACTTTATATGATTCTTCCATAATTCTGCCTGAGCCATTTTTACAATAGCTCTAAGGCTTTGGAAGATGACTTGCATCCATCCAGAAAATCCTGAGACTGGAAAGATCATTTCACTGCTAACTGTGGTCCAGAGATTTAAAATGACATATAGATAGATGTGTTGCAAACCATTTTTCATGGTGATAGAGGCACTCAGTTTGCAGAATCAAAGCAGCCTGTTCTATTCACCCCTCTCAGACAAATCTTAATTCTAACTTTCTTCTCTCCAACATGTCGCTGTTCACTATTCACAGGCTTTCCTTCTTTTCTAGGACTCTTAGTCTTTCCCCCATTTTATTCATCCTTTTGAAGATTTGTTTACTATAAGTACAAGCTCATTGCACTGAAAAGAGATTTTCTTTCTAAAGATTTAAATAAGAAATGTTAAGAATAGTGTGAGATGCAGGTAGTGTTTATGGATGAGTTTTGAAAACTCAAAAAAAAAATACAATTTCAAAACAATAATTTGGGGAAATTAATTGTCCCTAGTCACTGCAATAAATTTTATTCTATAGAATAACTCATTACTTTATCTTATTCATTACTTGATGTATTTTCCACTCACTTTCCCACCATAATCAGAAATCTTTTCCTCACTGCTCTTCTCCCTCTTCATCAGGAACAGCTTAATGTCTTCTTATTAAAAAAAAAAAAAAAAAAAAATTCCCCAAAGTTTTAAAACAATACTATACCTTCTTTAGTCTTTCATACTGGGATCCAGTGATTTCCAAGGAGGAATATGACACCTGTTCAACAGCTCCAAGCTGGATTTTAGGGGAGAAAGGTCTCTGTTAGAAACTACCCGATACCTCTGCATGCAATGAACAAAGCTTTTCGAACTGGAAGCTAGCCAGCACAATGAAGCTAATCATCTTATTTTTGCAAAACGTACCTTGTGTTGTTTGATAACCATAAGTGATTAGAAATACAATTTCGCCTGTCGTCCAAGAAGCCTTGCTCCAGAGCAGCAGGGTCAGCAGTGATGCAGAGCGTAGGCTGCTGCATAGCAAACCACTAGCACGCTCAGAGGTTTCCTTCTTCTATGAAACTACAAAGCTAGCCCAGACCAGCATTTCCTGAGATCTGATGAGTTCAGAGCCCCAGGTAGTGCAGCTGGAGGCTCCGAGGCATAGAAAGGCTGTGAAATTCGAAAATAGGAAGGATTATTTTCTTGTTAATCTCCCTTAATGTGCCAGTGTTAGCCAGTGTTATGACTGAAGCTGATTAGAAGCTGGCAGAGGTTTTAAAGATTCATAGGCAATTCAAACCTAAACCTATAAATTCTGAAGAATTCATACATAAATAATAGATACATTTTGATAGCATCTAGTGCTTTATAGAAAAGATTTTTTTTCTTATCTGAAGTATATAAACTTGCTACTGAAGAAAGGCTGAACATAATTTGGTATTGTTTTTTTTGTCTCTTCACTGTGTCAACTAGCAATTTTATTACAAATCTCGAGATATTTAATGAGTTTATAAAGCCTCAGCTCCAGAGCCATTAGCTAGGAATCTGAGCTTTAAGTTTCTTGTCCTCTTTCTCATGTCATTTTTTTACATCTGCTTTTCATAACCTTCTGTTTTTGATGTTTTTTTCAGAACATGAACAAACCTTGAGCCTCAAGAAAATGTCAGTGCTTGTTCTGGGGCCCTCAAAGTTATGTTAGTCCAGAGACTTGTATTCTCTGTATATGGAAGAGAACAATGACGTGTCGTACGGTCAGCGGATCTGGTCTCACAGCTCACACACAATAGTCTCATTGCACTTATTCTTCATATAGGTGTTAGGAAAATAACAATATTATTAAGAATTTTTTTACAAATAACTTTAGCCATTTTACAAAGAGCTAAGGAGTTTTCTGGGGTCTGTGATTAGATTCTTTCCTCTTTTTTTTTCCAAAATATTGCTTCCCAGCAATTATGAAATTGCTGAGTCTAAAGACTATTTCCTGCAGGACACCACCACTGCCAAAAGCAGTAGAAATAGAGTGCTATTTCCCTTCTTCCCATAATCACTGGGATACAAACTATCCCATTTCAGACTAATCCCACTCAGCAATCACAGTTCTTGTAGAGAATAGAACTGCCAGAAATGAGAGGAGGGAAGGAGAGCAGCATGACTTAGAGAACATTACAGTTCTCAGAAGAAGCACAAGACAGATCAGAAAGTGGGGAAAGAAGAGCAAAGCAGAGCTGGGCTAGTTTGAACCTCACATGGTGACACCAAATGGGGTCCCAGGCTTAATCTCGTGCAACAAAGAGCAATCAAGAGCAAAAAATTCTGGCATCATAAACCAATCAATTTGATTTTCTTTCTGAATCATGATATTATCAAGTTATCTTCCATGTTACCCATCAGACATCTAAGCATAAGCAATTACACTGTATCCTCTCAAATGTTGCATATGCGGACATGGTGTATATGGTCCATTCAACTCCTGTGATAACCTTGGAAAATATCTTGGCTTCAGAACATTTTCTGCTTGGCTGATTTGCAGATTGCCAACTTCTAGGAGAAAGAAAAGATGAGCAATTAGAGTGGTCATTCTCTGGCTCTTAGTTTTGGGCTCATGATAAGAGACCATATTCCAAGAGTGGCTGCTAACACAAAATGGAACAGTAATTCTAAAGTGACCAAGATTCCCAAAGGCCCTAAAAACTGCTCCACGAAATATAAAATATTTAGAAAATATTATGACCTTTCATCCCTCCTCCAGAAACAGAATCCAATTGCCCAGACTTCTGTTAACAACACAAAAACAGAATGTGCTACGGACAGAACAGACACATTTTGACATAATACATGGCAAAATTTTCCGCTGACCTCAAGAGGAAATTCTAACTCTAAATCTAACTGGGACTATTAGGCTCTTTGAGATTAACAGTATAAAGCCAGTGAAGTGGACTAGGTTTATCTTTAATATTTATAAAGCAAATGATTTAATAGCACTTTATTTTTCTCTTTGTAAGGTTTTGAAGAGTCTCTCCACAGCAACACCATTTTATATTCCACTGAATCAGTGTTGGTGGGATTTACATTCATTTGTTCACTTTAGAAGCATAAGCTTAGGCAAGATTCTTATATTGCTTCACAGTGCAGGAAACAGGCTTAGAAATATAATGAAGGCTCCAAATGTTTATTAACTTTTTTTTTTTTTTTCCAGTAAATGTAAGATGGCATACTGAGTATATCCATACAGATAAATACAAAATTCATATTCTCTTTTTAGGTACAAGCTTTTCATTTGCTGATTAGCTACTAGTGGAGTCAGTCTGTTAGCAACAAGACTTTTACCAGTTGAGTAGGGAATCTATTTAAACTCTGGCAGTATCTTATGGATATTTAGCCTTAGAGATGTGAGCGTTAGAAAGAATTAGATTTGTGTGGGATGAAGCAAGTAAATGAAAAAACTAATCTTACTGTTAAGAATCACAGTTGTGTGATACACACACATATACTGTTTACAGTGCTAAGGACTCACACATATACTCATAGGCATCTCTTTTTGTACATTTTGCTTGCAATTTGTGTTTGAGTTAATAAAGCTTAGCACTCCACCTCATCACATTTTTCTCCCAACCAGTTCTCTCCATTTTTTTTCTGATATTTTTTAAATCAATTCTGTTGCTTGCCTTGGTAACCTAGAAAACAGCACCACCATTTCACTCTTTCACATCTCAGGTTGAGCTACTCCCTTATGTTCTTTCCTTCCCAAAAGCACGTAGATCTACACCAAGCTCTTGGCCTTGTAAAATAAAAATCATCTCTTCATTCAGTTGATTTCCAAAGGGCTGTTATACTCTTTTTTTTATTTTATTTTATTTTTATTTTCACTGACTTACAGGACATGATTTCTGTTTTGATCCAAAACTGAAGCACTAAAATTCCCATTATTGATCTTGTATATTTTCCGTTATATATACTTCACTTTGTTACGGCTTTGGAATTTTCTCATTCCACCGTTTTGTTCTGCATTTATCAAATGTATTCTGAGAACTGCAGTTGAATTTTCAATAGCATTTCTTTTTCTATTGAATTTTTGGCATGCAGTGTAGATGGTCTTCACAGATTTATGTGCTTTTGCTTTATGTAGTGTCTCTACTTTCACTAAACATTTTGAATGTAAAATTCTGCACATTGCAGAATGTCAATCATTTTCTAAGCTGTTCAAAAACTGGAACTGGAAGAGTACATTGAAATTTTTCCCCACTCATTTCTCAACATGTACTTTCAATAGTAATTGGATCAAAATTCTGAGCTGAAATGTATTTCAGAGAGCTCACTGCTGTTGCTCTCTGAGAGACTTTCAGTGTCTAATGCCGAAGGAGAATTTAACAGAGTTAATGCATGTGACAAGAGTTTGAAAATCAAAGTCAAAACCAACTCTTAAAAGCATGAAATGCATAAAATTAGTTTGCAAGAAAAATGTCCTGGAAGTTTGGGGTTCAACGTAGTATTTGGAGAACCTTCATTTTTACTAACAATTATGGGAGTATTCATGTGGAAGTTAGTTGATTTTAGCAGGTCACAAGTCTACTTGTCAGTTGTGTAACCGTTGAGAAAGCATCTAGATAAAGAGGAAAGATGGAATCTTGCAAGAGGATATATACTTGCTAAAATGCACTTAAATATTATCTTTGTAATAAAGAAAAAGGGAGAGATTATCGATTGACAACAGAATATTTCTCTAATGAAAAGCATTCAAATGTAGAACAATCCAAAGAGGGCAAGAAGGCAGGTCTCTCTTTTTGCTTTGGGGTGCTAGGCTTCAGGTGATCCTGACTCTCAGCACCCAACCTTCTGAGCACATTCCTTTCTAAAGCCCCTTACAATGTGCAGGCCCCTTTGAAATGAGGTCCTTATATATATATATGTTTATATATATATGCTGGAAATCAGAATAAATTTCTTTCTTTTTTTTTTTTTTTTTTTTTTTTTTCTTCTAGATACGAAAGAGAGAGCTTAGTCTATGCATTGAGCCTGACTCCAATGCCCACCTCTGTTTTATTAATGTTTCCAAAGAGATCTCTGCTAAATCTTTTCATGATATGCAGTTAGCAACCTAGTGGAGTGTGGAGAATGAGTTTATAGTTAAAGTTCAATTGATTTTTTGAGTTCAAAGCACCAGTATAGTTGAGAAATCATCCTTGGTGACATAAAACAGATCTTTTATCAAATCAAAAGTGAGTTATGTCCTCACTTAAGGGTGCTTCATTTATATTCTTGTACACATTAGGATGGAAGAAAGCTGCAGAACAAAAAGATTGCCTAAATTAGAAAAGGTAATGGTGTTTTCTCCAGGGTTGTTTTGAAAATTCATATTTAATGAAGAGCCTTAGGACACTTAACTCCCAAAGGAAAACTCTGAAGAAAGTGACTCAGGAGAGATGTTCCTGGCACAGGCAGCACCGAAGGTGGTACCCGTGAGTCTCCATTGAGACTCCCAACACACCTCAGAGGTCCAGCCTCAGAAGGAACATAGTGACAGTTGTTCTCTGGAGTTGTGTTGTTATAGTTTCATAATCATGAATTTGCCTTCTGTTTTGCTGGGATATTTATCTTGCACTCAGTTTTCGGCTTGTCTCATGTAGCTTGTGGTGCCAGGTCTTCTGCAGAAGAACTCCCACTCCACCTCCTGGTTGCTTACGTTTGGGACCAAACAGGTGGACCAACATAATTTTGAGGATTTCCAAGTTCTCCATAAGGAAGGAAGAGAAGGTTCTTAAATCTATACAAAAATATAGTATGCAGAAAGGAATAAAAAAAAGCTTCAGGCCTTCTGCTTTCATGATACATTTCTTAAGCACAGGGATTTGCACCGAGAGAGAGAGAGAAAAGAAAGTCCTGATTTTTTAAAACATCTTAAAAATACGACATTTTGATAATTGAAAGTAACTTTTTAGTAAGTATTGTAGCCATTTAGAAGATATTAACACAAGATACTTAATTAGTACTGTATTATTTCACTTCAGATGAATAAGTTTTCCCCACTTCGTGGTTCATTGATTTCCTAAAGTTTACCAAAAAAAAAAAAAATTAGCTAACATTTTTATAGATATAAATAACAGACACATTCAATAATCTATTTTCTTTTTGCTATAAATGAAATATATTAAAATCATTTTCTGATTTGTAAAAATCATTTCTTCCTGAGAAATGATTAATGCAGAAAACAATGTAAATATGGTATTGATAGAATCCTCAGACTCTAGAAGGCAAAAAAAGTACATTTTTTTTAGTGATAGATGTTACACAGGTCAAGTATGAATGTTTCCAACAAAGTATTCTTTCTTCCTTTTTTTTTTTTTTTTTAATGTATTTTCAGTGGGAAAAATAATGTTAGATGTATGCATTTATCTTCAGTCTGGCACTCTGGGTCTCATCCCACCTACCTTTATTTAGACTTAACTGGATGAGGAGGATGCCAGCCTCCCAGGCTGACATTTACATTATAGGCATCTCCTGTAATGGCATAGCCATCGTAGGACACTATGTAGGTAATTAACAAAATCAAAGGTCAGTTGAGGACTTCTCAAGAAGTCTAGACATGGTCTGTCAGATAAAACTAGTGGCACCTTCAAATGAGCTTGTCAGAGACATTTCATGAGATGAAACATGCCGTTGGTTTCAGTTGAAGTTCTTGAACCTGAAGAATGAGTTTTAACTCATTCCATGAGTTAAAATGTCTTGGGTTTGCAAGGCCATTAAAACCCATGAAGGGGGAAGAAGGTAGCATGCCAGTGGGCAGAAAAATTTCTACATGGGGGAAAGGGTGAGAACAAAACTGTTAGGTCCTTCAGCTGTACTTGGATGTATTTTCCTAGTTAGAAGAAAAGGAAGGCCAAATGCAGGCACAAAGCAAGCAATTCTCAAACCCCTCATCACTCAGACGGCCCTTTCCAACCCCCTGCTGCCCAAGGATCAATTCTTTGACCTGTAGTCCCTCACAAAATGCCTGTAAGTCCTTCACTCCTTTGTCTTCTGCTCCGTTGGTGGCATCAGCGTCTCTAAGCCTACAAATAACACACACAAGTAAACGTGCACAAGACCTGCCGAGCTGGGCTTACCTTTTCTGATTGGAGGAAATGGCACACATTCTATAGAGCAGTTAAATATAAAAATAACACCGGCTTGTTAAACATGTGAAATAGCTTTCCTTTAACATTTGGAATCACAATTAAAGTTCATACTTGTCCTTGAGGTGATATAAAGGTAGTCCAACTCTGGTACTATATACTGTATAATTTGAGAAACAGAAGGTGATACTATAAAAAATAAAAAGGTTCCTAAAACCATGAAGAAGAGGGGCAATTAGGAAGGTACAAGAAACTTTAGCTTTGCCATTTTCAAGCCATTAAGAGCTTCACTTTACAACCTTCATTATTATTTTTTATATCTTTTTTTTTCTTTTTTCTTTTTTTTTTTTTTTTTCCTGTGGAAGTAATAGTATTCCTCAAAACTCTGCAGAACATTGACAACTAATTTTTCAGAACTCTCTGAGCCAGACTGTGTTGCTGCTGTGAGGACAAAGTGACCTCTCCTTTCTTCTCCCCAAACTTGCCATGTGTTCTTGGTGTTTGCTTTCTCTCCCCTGCATAAAAGGAAAGAGATGCTGTGTGCATCCCTGTGTTAAAGTTCAGGAGAAACAAGGTTGTAATGTGGTTGATACTCTTAGAAGAAAAAAGGTTGTGACCAGCAATTCAAAAGCTAGTGCTGCTAAGCATTATTCTGCAATATTGTGTGCAGAACATTGGCTATGGCCAGGGATGCTGTGGAGGTGAGATTTATCAGTGACATTCGTGTCCCCCAAACCATATTGCAAAACAGTCTACATGGAAGTGTCAGCATTTGAAAATAAGCTGTACTCAGGGTAACCATGGTGACTTAGACATAGATGCACTGAGGATAACACATGTTACAACATGGTAATTTGAACATAAAAAGCAAATGCTCCCTTTTCCCTGTTTAGCCTGAGCAGCTTCTTGGCAAGGAAAGCTGAGCCCAGGGGACCTCATTCTGAGAGATCCTTCCTTATCAAGGAGTCCGACTGCACGAAATCCCACAGCAAATCACAACACAGCTCATCAGAAGGATAAGGTCAAATATATGATGATTAAAATGTGGAAGACTTGTAAAAATATGTTATATTCCTGCAGCTAATTCATAATCCACTAAAAAGTTTAAGAAGTGGCTTTAGGATATGTTTGTGGCTGTATGTGTTTTGGCTGACCACAGTTTATGAGAGGAGTTCTGTCCTGTTAATGATGCCTTAGTAAAAACAAACCTATCTGTCTAACACCATGCAGGACTATAGGTGTCCAGCACATATTTCTCCCTATTTTGACTAGTTTTGGGGGATTTCTAGGTATCTGGAAGTTCAAATGGGCAATCGGACAAATCCAAACTGCAGTTATCAAATATTCTGGACATGCATAAATCAGTTTGTCAGCAAATGCCTTGCAAAACCTCAGTGGAAATATGACAGGCTTAATATACGTGAAGTTCTTATCCTGTGAGCAGCTTCAGTTAAGGAAAAATGCAACAATAGAAATAAAAATTAAATATGAGTTTCATGAAACACAATTTAAAATATGATAAATAAAAATATTGCAAATATGATAAAATGTGATATTAAAAATATGGGCTTTGGGAGTATAAGCATTGCACAGAGCAGTATCAGGTGGAAAGAGTTAATGGAGCTGATCTGTTCAAGATCTCAGAAAGCTCAGGTAGCTGCAGAAGCTGTGCACTATAGCACACAGGAAATGTCTAGACAATTTTTTTGAGCTCAGTTCTTTCCTAAAGTCTAGTAATTTCAAACAAAAGATAATATTTGGGGAGATAAATATGGGGTCTACTGAAGAGAATCTAGCTGCTACTGGGTAAGAGTCTAAAGAGAGATGGGCAACTTGCAGCTTTGTAAGCACTTGAGGCTTGAAGACATTTCAAGCACAGCATCCATGATCAAGTCCTGTCATGATCCCTGAGAGACACAGCTGATATGAGAGGAAAAGCTCCTGGATAATGCAGGAACAAAGATGAAGTGAACTGCAGGAACTTTTGATGCTGATACAGCTAAATCACCCTCAGCATCAGCATCCGAATCAGCTGCCCAAACAGACCAACCTGTTGAGAATCCTGGAAAGGTCTCGCTGTGTCCCACCTGGCAACTAGTCTGGGCAGGTTGCCCCCTCCTCTCACTCTCCAAGAGATGTGTTATGTGCTTGAGGAGTCTCAACCCAAAGATTTTGCCCAGCAACTAAGAAAGTCAGAAAGACTGGTCAATGCAATATCAGAAGATGCCGTTCAAAGGCAAATAAAATACAAGAAATATTTTGCAGAGCTTACTTTAATACTCAGAAAACAATCAAGCAAACAAACAAACAAAACTCCTTCATAGTAGTGTTTTCATTTGCTGAAGGATATAAATATCCAGAAAGCAGATGAAATGCTAGTCATGATAGTCAAATAGAAGAATACTAAGATATGTCCCAAAACCAAACACACACTGTGCAAAAACTCAGCAATACACCAACTATGCACTACCCCTGCAGAACATGGAAAGGGAAGCACATAATCCCAGAATGAAAAACTTGTTATAAATGTCTATAATTAAAAAAAAAAAAAAAAAAAAAAAACACACACAGAAAAAAATACGAGAAGATTTACTAATCTGAAAAGCAAACTATTTTGCATTAATGAGTGACCCACTGAGAAGGGACAGGAGCAGAAAAACTGCAAGCAACTCAAAAATGCCTTTAAGGATAGGAGTTTAGCAGGAATAATGCAACCTCCTTTTTAGGAAGTAATGCAGAATAATAGAAACAGTAGTGCTTAAGGCCGTGTAACAGTCTCTGTGCAGAAGAATTACTTAGATAATTCAAAATTGACACTGAGGCATAAGCAGACGACAATCCAGAGAGAGAATATGGGATATAATTTGCTTACAGCACACTACCATTGGCAGTATCAATAAAGTGAAAGTGAGTTATGCAGCTACTGCTTTCGTAAAGGAAGGCATTAAACTGCACTCAGTAAGTTGAAAACAATAAAGTCTTTAAAAGCACTGGTATCCCAAGAAAAGAGATATTTAGAAGAAGAGCACAAAAACTTATGGTGACAAAAATGTCAAAATAATGAAATCTTTCACATACTATTCCATCATAATAGTATGTATCAAACAGTCCAGGGTATCCTAAAATAGTAAGCTAAATGAAGGAATAGCTCAGGTTTAATGCATAATGGGAGAGAGGAGAGAGATATTTAAGTGAATGACAGGCAGTTGAGGACCTCCACAATAAAGGGATCAAATCTGAGGACTGAAATACATGTTTGGCACTAATCCACAGGGGATGAGTATGGTAGCTGGGTTCTTAAAATGCCTCTTGCATCACCCATGCAGAGAGAGGCAAGACAGATGAAATGGGGGAAAATAAATAAATAAAGAAAAACTGTAATCCCTGACCCACAGGATGATTTCATCTGCAGGAAATACATTATTCTACATATAGGCCAAGATGCAAAATCACAGTGTCATAAGGCTGTGATATGTCCTAATTCTGCTGATAGGCAGGGAGAATAAAAGTATCTCCAGGCGTCTTTGTTTTGTATTATTTTAAGCAGTCACAGTTGCATTAGGAGAGGCATGAGGAAAGATGCCAAGCCATGTCCTACAAGTGGTGAGATACTACCCAGTAGCTACTGTGTTACTGCTGTGGTGGAAAGCTAGAGTGGCTCTGAAATAATAATAGCAATGATCATCATCATCATCATGATAACTTCTTTTATTTACCCTGAGTGGATTTTCATTCCTGTCAGCTGTTGAAACCAAGACAAGGCAAGACTGAGATTTTGAAATGCACTTTTAAGACTGCAACGCAAGAACAAGCTGAAGATGCTAACACAGTAAATGTGGAAATAGCTTCGGAACCTTAAGGGAATCAACACATTAGAAAAAATAATATTATAGGAACTGCACATTCTTTACAGGAAGAGAAAAGGAAACCAGTCACACAGAGATTTCCAAAATGCTGTTAAAGCTGAGACTGCAGGGAAACTAAGGCTGATACAGCATTTCCTTATGAAACATGATTTCTGTATTAAATATCTCATCAAGTTTTGAAACAGTTGTCAACCAAGAGGTGTT
>VZSV01000069.1:778063-799622 GCA_013398735.1 Nothocercus julius
GGGGTGCATGGGATGGCAGCTGAACTGCCTATAAGGATGCCATTATTCAACAACATCCGCTTAATTATGGTTCTTTGGGATAATTCACCTTGCTATATTTTCTAGCTAGTTGGCCTTGTAAAATTCTTATGTTTTCCCTCTAAAATCATTTATCTCTGAATCAGAAAATGGATACATATTTCAGTGGAAATTACAAAAAAAAGTATATCTCTTATTATGCAGGATCTGACAAAAAGAGATTTAGATGGGTTTTGGAAATAGTACCAATCATCCAGCACACTTTTGAGAAGAAGCATACTCTAATAATGCCATTGTCTTTAGTAATAGTCACAACAAAGCCAATATGTTAATTAAGATTTTGATCCCTATTAAACAGAGGAAGTTTAATTAGGAAATAAAAGAACTTTGGAGACATCAGCATGTATATCTGAGTGTGTGTGTGTGTGTGTGTATGTCTGTAGATATACATATTAAGATATACATATATAGATAAAAATTTAAAGATATACATATACAGATAAAAATTTTCCATTCGCAAGGTTCCCAGCCCAGCGAAGCACCTCTGCAGCTGCAAGCGTGAAGGGCTGGCTATTGAAGGAAGGCTGTAGTCCAACAAGTACATCACACTAATGGATAAACTTCACACCTCCCACATTTTTCCTATTCATGGTATAGGTGACTTTTAAACACTCTTTTCTTCCTTGATCTTTCTGCCCTGGTCCAACATCAACTCCGACTCCAGTTTTTCATTGGAACAGGCTGCCCAGAGAGGCTGTGCAGTCTCCTTCTTTGGAGACCTTCCAAACTCACCTAGATGCCACCCTGTGCCATGAGATCTAGGCATCCCTGCTGGAGCAGGGGGTTGGACTAGATGATCTCTAGAGGTCCCTTCCAACCTCAACCTCAATTCTGAGACTCTGTGATTTTATTTGACTGTAAAATTATTCTTTACCTTTTCCATTTTCTTCCTTTCCTTTTTTTCTCTCATGGGTTTTCAGGTACCTGTTCTCTCCTTCTGAGCTTCTTCTTTCTTTCTGCCTCTTTTCCACTTTACTCTTTTTTTTTTTTATTATTATTATTAATGTGAAGTACACTGTGAGCACTCATTTTGCATGCAGACTTCATACTGCAAATTGCACAAATTAGAAGCGAAAATACAGCAACCACCGTTTCAAAAAAATAGTGATGTATATGTGCCTTTCTTGACATACATTCTCAGTTTACCTTCGCTGAATCAGATGTTGTATTCAGGCTGCCTAAGGGGAAAGCTTTCCATCTCTTGATTCTCAGCAGGAATTCCCACTTAGCCTCATCAATATATTTTAGTAGCATTCAGAAAAGAAAAAAGAAAATGCAAACTCTTTCAAAGTAGTTTAACAGATGTATATTGGCTTAATTTCATCAAAACTAATGAGATTATAGTTATTTTTCACCAAGATTGCCTCTTTTGAATTCTTTATGACACATAAGAGGGCTTTTTTAGTCTTGTTTACACATAAGATATATAGTTATGGTCTGTACTATTCTCCTGGAAGTTTCTTAAACCCGGCACAACATTATTAGGGTAACTGGACTGAAAAGTGGTCATGTCCATGACAGTGGGAAATATCTGTCTGTTGAGGAGAACCAGTAAAATCCTCCTGCTACTACTGAGGCCATATGCCTGGGTTTTGTACGGATCCAATGTTGTGGGAAGATTTTCTAAAAATCCTTAATTTGTATAACTGAGACATATAGAGGTTGCCAGAATTGTTTTGATGTGAGTGCCATAGCCTCAGTTTTCTGCATCAGCTGGTGCTGTGGCTAAGTTTCTGGGACCATAGACTGTGTAGTAACCAAAGCAGAAAAGATTTGGTAACTCTTCCCAGACCTTGTCTTGACTGGTCAGAGACTCTTGTCCTTACCTCCTCCAGATCTCCAAAGGAAAAAGAATGCAAGAATAACGTGCTCTGATGCACTCTTAGTGTGGTGGTTGGACAGGTGACTGTAGAGGTCCCTTCTATCCTGAATTATTCTATGATTCTAAAAATGAATACTTTCTACCTCATATTAGACTCCTCACTTATTTCCCCCAGTTCTTCCATAATGAAGCACGGGATGGATTCATCTCTGCGCCTTCAGACATCTAAAAATTAGGTATCATGTCTAAACTAATCAGCTGCTCTCTCTGTCTCAAATAAATATGGAGGTTTATTTCAACCATTTAGGAAAGCTATGAGCAAATGTGATGAATTTACACTTTTGGGGTACCTGTGCCCTTCTATTGACTGACAAGGGACCTATGTATTGTTACCTTTTATTTAAAGTTGAGTGAAATATATTGCATACAAAGTTCCATGTCTCATTAATCAAGTGCCATAACATCATGTGAAAACCTTAAGATGGCTTAGAAAATGACATTAGTGGTAATAGGAAAATGTTCAATTGCAAAGTGGTCAGCACTCAAGAACTAATAATATCTCATCTGTAATAACCCCAGACAATTTTAGAACACAAACAAGTGGATATTCAGTGATCATAAAGAAATGAAGAGAGTGAATTGCATCTCAGGGCCACAGTGTCTTCACAGGTTCTTTCTAAGGATATTCCTAAGTAGCTTGTATGGTTTCCCGCTTTGCTTAACTCACAATCTGGCTGTAAAAGACCTTTGGGGTATAATAAAAATAATCAAGTAAGCATAATGACAAAAAATTAAGTGACAAGTAAGTAAACACTCCTCCCAGCCTCACTTTTCTGTCAGAGGAATTCCTCATGATCATTCTATCCATGATTTTAGTTCAAGTCTTTCCAGCAGCCATCCAGCCATTTAGTGCAGGTCATCAAACTGCAAGGCACTTGGACATAATGTTTGTTGCTAATAATCTAAAGTGACAAGATAGCATAGCTCTCTTAAAAAAAAAAAAAAAAGGATTTTTTTTTCTTTTTTTTTCAAAAAAAAAAAATAATTAGTTGGATATAATAAGTTGAAAGGGAGCCTTTTGGACTGCCTAAGGAATGTCCAAACCTTATTTACATTCCATGAGCTCTAAGTGGAAATTTTAATTATAATGCAGAGATGTCATACCCTGTTTAGTTTATGTAAGTTGGCTTTATTTCATTTATTTAGAAAAAAAAAAATTATCCCCCAGGCAGCTATCAGTTATTAAGCATTTTTATTAAAGTACTTTTTTGCTATCTTGGTAGTGACAGGTGATGTTTTTCTGTAAATAGTCAAAATAAGTTCTGATTCTTCTTCTTTTTTTGTAAATAATACATTAATATTTCAAATGAGAATATTACCAAAGATTAGGTTTCTTCCAAGTGAAATCCAGACTATGACTAAAAAAATTACCCCTCCCATTTTTAACCACAGAAAAGAAGCTCAGCTATTTCCCTCAAATTCAGGATTTCCTTTGACTCAATCTATTACAATTCTCCAACTATTTTAACTGAATGTCATCAAACAATTTTAATTAGCTAGGTGAACTTCTGAATATATTCCTTGTGTGGATATTCAAATAGACATGTATTTGAAGCAAAAATTTCTTCATTTTCCACTGAAGTATGACATTTTCCCTCTGAAAGTTATGATATATTAGCTACTTTGTGTGTAAAACAAACAAAGAAATAAAAAATTTCTTTTTTTTTTTTTTTTTTTCTGTACTGGAAGGAGAAGCAGTCCTGATCTCTGACTGCACAGGGAATGTTGTGAACAACCTAGTAATTTCACGACCCAATCCTTCAGTAAGCTTTCTGTCAATTTAGGATCCTGCCCTGAGATTAGGATCTGCTGTGTTGATTTGCTTACCTTACAGAAATATCACAGATAAGGTTTGCAGGCTCTGTGAGGATTTAAAGGGGGAAGTTGAAGTGAGATTTACGCAAGCTGCTCAATCAAGTCACCAGAATGTGAATAAATGTTCAGTGATTATTATGCTTGTTTCTTGCAATGAGGAAATTTTATAATGCTTCCATCCATATTTTTTTCACAAAAAAAAATGATTCGGAAATACAGCTACAGTGAGCTGTCAGCCAGACCTGCTGCTGCGAGCAGGGAAACCCCTTCCAGCTCTGCTTAGAGAACCTTATTATTTGTGCCTTCAGGAGGACTGGAAGTTGCTTTAGTGCTAGCAGGTGCTCACAGTGGCATTTGCGTCTGGAGAGCATTTAACAGCCTCAGATTTATTTTATCTCACAGAATAGCAATGGTATATGTATATATGTAGTATACCTATGCACCTATAAAAAACATGTATTTAACAGCTGTGTCCTTTGTTCAATATGTTGATGGGCTCACTGGCATTTCCAAGCCAGTAGTGAATTCCCCGCTGTCTGCTGGAAACATCCTGACATCCTCTGTGTCACCGTTCTGGAAAGGAGCTGAAAGCAACTGTGGTGATTTCTGCAGTTCTGGAGAAAAGCTGGTTCCTGCTCGCCTTACATGTAGAGAGGCCAGGGCAAATTCTCACACTCATCTCTGAAAACCTTTCTGGGACCTAGACTTTCTTGTTTCCTTCGTGGAGGACAGAGGATGTAGGAGTGAAGATCCTAGCTTAAAAGCTTTGGAAAATTGTCAAGTTTTGCTATAGATGTCTATGTCTATGTCTACAGTCTACTATGGGAGATTTAGTCTTTTAGGGTTTATAGGTATTCCTTTGAAATCTGTAAGAATAAGGAATGTTATTGCATTTTCGTTACAAAACCTAACCATAAAGGGAATAGAAATATTCTTCTTTAACAAGTAGTGCCATTGTATAGGTCAGATAAGCAAAGACATATTGCTGATTTACCGTAGTAATCTTCTATGTAATCATAACCATAAAGTGTATTGAAAACACGGGAAATGAATCCAACTACCCCACTGATTTGTTTTAGTCAATGTCTATCAAAAGGAGAGCAAAATGCTCGATCTGCAGCGTTCTTGGTTGTCTTCAGGGCAATTTGTGCAGGGCGGATCCAGGCACGAAGCTTTTTCCGCATTGCTTATTTCACATTTTTCATGTCCTGGTCGCACTCATTCTGGGGCAAACCACGTGAAGTCAGCAAAGCTATGTCGAATTTGTAAAGCAATCTATTAAATAACGGACAATATCCAACCCAGAGTCCCTATCTGTCTCTAACAAAACATTCATTTTCCCCTTAGGAATTATAATGGAGTTTTGACTCTCTGTTTTTATGCCTATCTTGGGTGTTATTTTGTTCACACATTTTTTTTTTGAGGGCCCAATGTTATCCTACTGAAAAACAGCCACACATTTTTTTTTTTTCTCTCAAAGCCCAAATAATAACAGTGACAGACCTTCATGATTGCTTAAAGTATATCCTGTCGGGACAGCATTTCTAAAAACATTTTTATGTGCTACTTCTCTCCATTACACTTAAAGAATGAAAATCAATCTCTTTTTTTATTTTTTTAATAAAAGACACTTTTGTTCCTAGGCAGAGATATTTCTTTCTAAAGTAGGTAAAGAGCTTGGAAGCAAATGAAAAATAGCATCTTTCCTACCAATTTCCTCTCTGGCTGTTTCTTTGGTATTATTTCCTTAATATCAAAGGGCACAAGCTCACAGTGAGAATACACAGTGGCCTTTGCACCATATCTGTCTTGAATTGTTTTTCTGACCTGTTCTAGAAAAATAGGATGAAAAATAAAACCAAAAGTAAGAATGTCATAACATTGCTTTGTCCAAGCAGATGACCATCATCATGGCTAGACTGATTATGAAAAATATATATATATATAAAGGGAGCCATAGTTTAAATAAATACCAATGTCAGGAGGCTAAAAAATTGTCAGACCTGTTTTCAGTTAATGTCAGCAGCTTATGAATAAGATATCTTGGAAATATCTTAGGTCTTAGCAAGTGTTAAGTGCTCTAGGAACAGAGCTCTCAGCAGTGGTTTTGAAAATATCAGGATGTTTCATATATTTTCAAGTTTCAGTGAACAGAATTAAAAGATTGAAAAAAAACTAATACAAAATCACCTAATTGTGTTAAAATCCATATGAATAAATGATACAGAATAAAATAGTAAAAGCTTCTGTTTCTGTATTTCTCTTTTCTAAGAACATAGATATATAAATATAAATTTATATATCTTTTTTAAAAACTCCTTACATCTACAGAGGAGTAAGTGGTAGCTAAGACAAAAATATAGAAGGGATATCATTTTTTAGTTACAACTCTTTTCAGATCTTCTATGATACTTTTGTCCTCTTCCTTTCAAAAGAAGGAAATGGGAAGGAAAGATTCAAACATAAACTTTTGTCCTTTGAGGGCCAAAGCATTGAAGGCATTAGTACTCCAGAGAAGCCCTGGTAAACAGAAATTAGGATGAAATCAATGGTGAACGTATGATCTGGTCTACTGAAGGGATAAGTTTTATAATGAGCTATTCATGGTATTTTATGCCATTTTACTAGTATTCTGGCTTTAAAGTGAAATAGCTTAAATATAGGCAACGTGCCTTCAAAGTGTAGTTATATCCATTGCTAAGACCTTAATCAAACAGAGCGTAATGGTTGATGCCAATTTATAGGAACTAATGTGGAAGAAAAGTTGACAATGTTGAACCAGAACAATTGAAAAAGGCCAGACCTAGAACTGAATGTTGCAGATCCTCATTCAGTGACTCCTTCCATTAGTGCATACTCCTTAGCTGTAGTTACTCAAGTCTTTTTTGTACCTGCTCTCTCATAGTTTCGTCTAGACCTGGTTCACTTATCGGAGTGATATCTGAGACCATGTCAAAAGCCGTTTTAAAGCCAAGATACATGACATCCATGGCTTCTCCCCTGTCCACAAGGCCTGTTACCTTGCCACAAAGGAGTTTAGTTTGGTTCGACGTGATTTGTTCCTGACAAATCTGTGTTGGCTGCTACTCATTTTGTACTCATATCTCTGCTACAAGATCAGAGAGAATAGTCCATGTTGTTTCACTATTGATTTTGTCTATGAAAAAGAAATCCAGTATTTAATGAAAAATGTCTTCATAAATCCAGTTTCTCTCATAATCAGGTGAAAATCCAGTTTCTCTCATGATCAGGTGAATTAAGGTAAAGTATATGAAAATTCATTAATTCTATGCCCTTAATGAAAATGATTTTTTTTTCTTTTATACATCTCAATACAGTGAGGTCTATAATATACAGTGAGAAGGATATGCTGGGTTTTCATTTTCATGCATAAAAAGTGGAACTGTAAAATTCAAACAGTTGTAACTGGTTGAATCCTTTATGTCTGCTTCTTTAATTACATATACACACATTACAAATGTGTTGTGTGAACCATTTCTAAAAAATATAACATATTTTTTAAAGTACTTACTACTCAGGAAAGATATTAATGTTAGGAAATAAGAAGCACATTAAATTTGAGGCAGCATAAGGGAAGATTTTCTTGACAAAATGTTTCAGCCTTGTGGCAGAGGGGTGAGAGGACAGTTCAGTCTGTGCAGCCCACTCGGTCCTCGTTGCTCTGCTGAGACTGTTCACAAAGATGCCAGTTAGCACCAGCTGCAATACAGATACCTGTTCACTAGACCCTGGACTAAGACCAATAGCCGATTTCACATAGGTCACTGAGCAGCCATCTGTCGTTAATGATCTTCACTCAGGACTGAGATGTGCTGGATTTGATCTAGCGCCAGTGAAGGGAAGACTCCCTCCTCCCTCGTTACTAAGCCACTGCTTTGTACCTCCCACATAAAGATCTCAAAGGAGATTTTGCATCCCCCTTCCACGTTCCCGCTCTTTCATCAGTCTGCTCTCAGGAGTCTGTAGTGACATTCACCATCCCTGGCGTCTCATTTCAGCAGGGAGCAAGAAAAGGAGAAAAATATGCCTTAAGTGTTAAAAGCAAAATCAACAAATGCCACTATTGCAGCAAGGGAGGGCAGTCTGTGACACCCTGCACATGGATTTCTGCCTCTCTCCGCACAGACTCCATTAATGCTTGGAGATTCTTGGTCTGATAAGTTCCAATAATGTCAATATATTACCAGAGCTGTGGCAGCTTTTCTCTATAACACTGTGAAGAATCTATCCTGTGTCACACCTGGGCACACCAGTATCTTTATTTTTTCTTCTTAACTTTGTGAACCATCAGGAAAGCGTCAGAATATCTATGCCTTAGAGACCATAAGTTGTCAACAACATTTCCTCCTATTTTCTCAAATAATGTACAAATGACTGTATATAGCCATTTACGTTTGCAAATAGAACACAGTACGGTGTACATTACTACCAAAAGGTAACGCTAAAAGATCAAGATGGCATGGAGTGAAGAGAAATATAACAATATAATGTTTTCCTACAGCTCTTAAATTCTCTATTGTGCTATGTCTATATATACATTATATATAATATATGCAAAAAAAAATCTATTCCCTTCTGTTAAATAATGCACTAATGCAGTGCAAATATAGATGAAAGACATACACAAAATGTCTAAGTACATACATGTTAAAAAGATGTAGAAAAAAAGCAGAGAGAAAAACATAAACTCATCTTAAGGTGAGACCTTACTTTTTTTTTAAGGGATTACTGGGACTGAATCCCTGTGAAAGCACAGGATGACTCGGTCAGGAGGTCCTGCTCTCTTGCATGGTGCTTAGTCCATTTACTTATGAGAATGCTTCTGTTCCACTTCATTTTCTGTTTGTTTCTCTTGCTTTCCATTTTGGAGGGAAGACATGTTTTAATAATAAACATCCACATCAGGAAGGGATATGTAAAATTAAAACCTGCTTTTTAATATTTTCTACTTTTTAATACACTGGGCTGGGATAACTTAATTTTGGAGTGCCTGGATTGTGATATCAAGATTATCTCAGGCAGTTGAATTCAGTGTGAACAGCATCAGTGTTAAATGATGCTTACAGAATTGCTTTCTAACACCTAGTATAAATGCATTAATAATAATATTGTTATCTGTTTGAGACAATGATGTTTTAATATAAATTTGCTAGAAAACTTCACGTTGGACAAGATGTATTGATACTGCTTAATGGATCGTTATGGACATAACTTTTCTGTGTCTGATTTTAAACAGGCAATACATCACAGCAAGAGAGAGAATGATATTAGTTAAGTGGGTAGCCTTTTTATTAGACCAATTTTATCAAAAATGCAGAATTAACAATAATTTTCGCACATCTATCTCAATCTTGACATTTCTTCTGGGGAAATAAAGGGATCCTGTCATTTCTTCTGGGTGCTAAGCACTCTACAGCTCAGGGAAGATGCAGCTGTGTCATGGGCTGCTAACATGGCCTAAGAATATCTTGATTTTCACACCTGCCTCTCCTCAAGATGTTTCTCAACTTCAGGATATTTATTTGTATATGAATAATAATAATTAAAAAAAAAAAGTGATTGTTTTACAGGATCTGGGCTATGTATGCCTTTTCCCTATCTGATGTCACACGGATCTGAAGGGTCTTCTTTAATGCACAGGTTGTACAATTCCCCTTTATGAACTGCTTTTCTCACAGTAATATCTAGGAAAACAGATACTTCCTCCAAAAAGGTGAAAATGTTAAATGCAGTCTTGAGTTCTTACTGGAAGGTTTTTATCCTTCTTTTTTTTAAACAATTTGCAAATCGGCCCAATAAGATAAGTTGCAAACAAAAAATGAAGTGTTAAAAACCTAAGTAGACCGTCACCTGCTGTCCTCTGGTACTGATCTACTGAAGACATAGGAATGATTTTGGAACTATCAAGACATTGAGACAGATCACTTTTAAATCCTTTTAAGAATTTCTTCCCTTAAATAACTAGTCTCACCTTTGACTCTAATTGCACTGATACCATTGCAAGTCTATAATGACTTATGAAGTTGCAGCTGTGGAAGCAACCTCTGAATCAGACTTCTTGTTTTTCCTAATTACAACCTACAGATTCCTTCCACTCCATATCCTTCTCAGACAACATCAGTCTTGTCTTTTTCTACTTCAGTGACTCTCTATCTATTTTGAGACCTCATATGAAAAACATTTTTCCTTTTCCTAGCCTTAACTTCATATTTCTCGCTCTCACAGCTATTATACATTGAAACATGAGATTTATAGCTTGTAATAGAAGGGCTTATGTGAGAAGCTCACTCATTCAAACAATATTGTGGTAACACTTCTCTGAGGATAGGACCTTGTAGATGCACTTACTAAAATCCATTGTTTTGCTTAATTAATATTTTGAAGACAGAAGAGAAATTTTCTGCTCAAGATCATGGTTTTTTTGAACTCAGAAGGAAATTGCTTCAGTTCTTAAGTGCTAACAGCTTCTCAAATTTTAATCATTTATGTCTGTAAGAAATAATAAAGAGAAACTATTTGCTTTTATTTTAAGAAAAGTAGGTACACTGTCAACATAAAAATGCAACGTTAGAAAAATATTTTCTCTAGTCAAATTACAGATGAATGATACTGCAGCAGCATTTGTAGTAGATTCTGTGCTAGAAACCACCTCTGGGTATACCTGTAGGGGTGTGAGAGTTGCTCTCTTCAGAAGAAAGGGTTTTTTGCTGACCTTTGGTACGACAGAAAAAAGACAGGTCTCAGAAAAATCAGGTTAGCCTTCTGCTTAATGACTTCTGAGGGATGAACATGCTGCACGTGTACTGCTGGGAACCCATTTCTTCATGCAGTGACAGAAAGGAAGCACAATGGAAACATGCTGGTTCGCTCTTCTTTGGACACTACCTTTACCTTTCTCCTTGGAAAAGTGAAATTTCAGCTTCACTGTGAAGAAACAGCTGGATTTCCCTCTGCCTGTATTCAGCCTTGCTACACATTACTACCAACACAAGCGTTATCAAAGAAAGCAAACCATATAATTACATACCTGGTAATGTCCTCTTCCATAGATAATTTTGGAATTCATATATGTCACCCAATATTTTAACCTTTTTTTTGTTTGGTTTTTTTTTGAATGTGTGTGCAGCAAAGATGAACATGTTCAATTACCTTACAAAAATTGCAGTGAAAAACTGGATTATCTTTTGTTCATCTATTTATTCTATTTGCTCATCTGTAACACGTGCTTCGCTAACAGATTAAATCTACAACTTCGGCACCTGGCAGACTTCAGTATCATATCATATCTGGAAAGGTGTACATATTATCACTGCTGTATTACCAAACACACATCAGAAATCCTACGAGAGACAGTGCAGAAATTGTTAGAATAATGAAAAATATTTCTGTAACCTTCTGGACTGGTCAAACAATACCATGTGAAACATTTCCTCTAGTGGAAAAAATAAGATCTTACTCAAATATTTGAATAGGGTATCTACAAATAAGAATTAATTTCAAGTCAATAACTAAGGTTTTCCTCTATCTGAACTCTGCCATACTTTTTCAGAATTGTAATTCTGGATTTTTCACATTTCATGTTTTAATTTCTGTTCCCCTGTTGCACAACACTTTTGTTTAAAAATTGCAGTTTACCCCTTGTCAAACAATGATAAGGACAAACAATTTTAATTTATTCTCTGAAAAGAGAAATTTTTAAGATAAAAACAACTGTCATAGTAATAGAACCTCCTATAGAAGAAATTTTGTTTTTTCCATTGGCTTTACTATGTACAGTAAATTCTGCATTATTCCTCCATCTCTCTCTTCCCTTCCTGCTGCATGCCACTGAATGTTAAATCATGTGTCAGTGTCCAACACTTTGATTGTGTTGCATCTGTAAAGATATCTTTGTTAAATGTTGATGTTCTGAAAATATCAGAGACATCAGTAAAGTTTTCAAGCAAATTCATGTCCCAGGACTGAGTTTAGTAATGATTGACCTGGAGCCTGATACAGCAATTTGCCACTTGCACAGTCCAAGACACCTCAATATCATGCTATCTGTCATTAAAGAAGACTGTAAAATAATCCAGATGTGCAACAACCGCTGTGCTTTCATTAGTTGCTTTCATTCACCAGCACAAGATCTTCTCAATAACAACATCCACCATCAACTGGCGCAATTGTTATAGGAATCGGCTGATCAATTAGTAAACAGGAAATAGCAATTAGCACAACTAAATGGAATACACGGCTTGTTCCAAGAAAAAGAAATAAAAATAAAAGGCTAAAATAAAATGAGATAAAATAAAAGAGGTTGCTACAGTGTTACTATACTATGAGTATACAGGGGACTCTCAACCTTGCAAGGAGTGAAAAATATATGCTAGCCTTTCTACACCCCGAAATTACAGGGGACGCTCAGCCTCATAAGAAGTTGCCTTAGCCCAGCATCCCAGTTTAAGGGAGTGAAGGGATACTCACAACACTCCCATTGGAGGAGTTGTTCCAGATCCCTGCTCAACTCATCAGTGCTACATGATGTCTTTTATACCCTTAGGGAAGGAGTACGTGACTGTGCTATGGTCATCCTTTCAAAATACTTCTTTATGTCATGTGCAGTTGTGAGGTAGCAGTTTTGATAAGTAGAAAGTCCATCAATATTCTGCTCTACAACATCCAATAAGGATGTATTTATTCACTGTTGTCTTGAACCAGTGACTGTGAGTTAGAGGATGCACTCAGGATGAATTGCCATGGCCAAAATGGGAGACAGTCTCTGGGGATAAGGAGGTGGAGGGCATAGCTTTGAGTCCTACCTTAGTTTGTGGCAGGAGGTCTATTCAATGAAGATAAGCTTGGCAAAGTGTCTACATGTGGCTGAGGGGTAGATAGAACATTGTTTTTTTGTGCAGTTGGCATTGCCAGCAGGGATACTTACTGGTAACACCAGCAATACTCCACTTTGGGATTCCCAGTCTGAATTATCCTTTCTATAGAAGCCTCTTAATGTTCTTCTATTCTCTGCAGACTCAGGAACTTTAGCACTATTCCACATTCAAGTATTAATATTATTGGTTTTTAGAAGAAACCTTTAGGAAACTTAATTCCAGTGTCACTTGTTTGTGCTCTAGATGCTCCTGATTTCTGCGGAACTGTGATAAATTGATGAAAGAGATTTCCAAAAATGTTAGGACTTTTTCAGAGCTCGAGGATTGCCCCTATTCATAGTTTAGGAATTTCCAGTTACTTTAAATGCAGCGGACATATTCTAGCTGAGATTCTGATCCAAAATACTTTGTCCCACACAGATCATTAGAAGCAGCAAAAGGACTAGGAACATTGGCTCAGAAACCATAAGTCTTTGCTGTTTTTGTCTTAAAAGCTCCAAGTCTGTTGTCTGCAGCAATAGCAGAGACTTCTGCAACATCTCTCTGTGGGCGAGCTACCACGAGAGGGAGATGGTGCATCAGCCAGGGTAGGTGTGGTGGGGCTGGTGATGCCGGAGCTGCTGTAACTCAGTGGGGGAGAGTAAACAGGGGGAATATCATTTTATTGTAGGAATTACTGTGGGAATTCATCTGCAGCCTTCATTGCTCCATAATAATGACAATGCTTTTATAGTGCAAGTGTTTTGCAAGCATCAACTCAACTAGTTTCTTAAAACACTCCAGCAAAGGCAGCAGAGAAAGCAACAGAAAGAAATGCAGAGCAGAAAGAAAAGAAACTACCTCTTAAATATTTGACTGCACAAATTCAGCAGGAAAGCCTGCAAACAAAAACTCTGGGTCTTACACCTGTGTCCCAATTTTCCTTTTTACTCCCTTGTTTCACTCTTTCCTTGACACTTGAAATTCATTTGGAAGTATAAAGTATAGGAATGTTTTAAAACTGTCCATAATTTTGAACAAAGCAATTCAGAAAGACAAATGACGGATTACAGGTGCACATTGCCCTGAACCTTTACTGAGATTAAGACCTGAGGGACATTATGCCCCTCTCTATTTCATACTGAACTCATTGGCTGTGCTAAAATCTATCATTTTCTTCTGCCGTTAAGTGCAAGAAGCCCAGGGCAACACCGAATAGGTGATGGCCTTTATTGAAAAGATGCAAGAAGTATGTAGACTGCTTGCTGGTGTTGGAATTTCCAACAGTTTAACACATCTTTCTAGCAAATCACCATACATACTGAAATAATTCACTTGCAGCCTTGGAGAAAGAAATCCCTAATCAGCAATGCTTCTTGCAGAATGGCACATCATTTGTGGTTAAAGTTTGTTTAAAAGACAACGAGGAGAAAAAATTCTTTGCCACTTGTCGTGCTTTTATTTTAGCAGAGTGTACAAGTATGTTATGTACTGGAGCATTATTTTTTGAGGATATTTTCTTTGCAGGGATTCATTAAAAACTGCTTGTTAAAATGTTCCACATGCTTGACATGCTATAGCAGTTAAATGCATTATACAGTCAAATTAAAAGCCATACGCCCTGGCAGACAACTTCAGTGTTACAAAAGGGAAGGCCAACATATAAAGTGGTCCAACGAAGGGCAAAAGTGAAAAGTTAACACATACAATTAATTATTTTTTGCAATCTGCTGTTGTAGCTACTCCAACACACTGAGACAATGAGACAAGGTGAAGATATTTAAGGAAAACAGAGAGACATTTATCACCTCCTTTGTTAGCAAAGCCGAAAGCTTTAAATTAATGTCATCTGAATAATGGAGGAGTCATATTTTAGCCCACACTCCTGGTCTATGCTAAGAGGATGAGTCACTTTTGAGAATGGACAAACAAAAAAGAAGCTTCCGGCATTTGACTAAGCTTCTGGTTTTAATTGTGCCAGGACAGTACTCAGTGAAACTGCAGAAAGACACATTTAATGATCTCTGATGCTTATTAGGATACTTCCTATAAATTTTCAGATTTTCTGG
This sequence comes from Nothocercus julius, assembly GCA_013398735.1. Classification (NCBI taxonomy): domain Eukaryota; kingdom Metazoa; phylum Chordata; class Aves; order Tinamiformes; family Tinamidae; genus Nothocercus; species Nothocercus julius. The sequence goes on from VZSV01000069.1 coordinate 792,781, forward strand.
ATCAGATTTCTATCACAGTTTTCTAACAGGGAACTAAAATCACCTTCCAGTAGAAGAGAATGATATATATATATATAGAAAAAAACACAAAACGGAAGCAGAGATTAAATGACTTTCCCAGTTTCATGTATCAAATCAGCAACACAGATGGTAACAAAACCCACAAATTTATCCAGGCAGTGTCTCATTTCCCTGAACAATGTTAAATTATTTTATTCAGAGAGATATACAGCTTGAATATATATTGTTACCTCAATACTACCTGGAATCAGTCATGGTCTGAGACTTCAATGCTTTGCACATGGTACTAAAGCAAAACTGAACTGGAAGTTGATCTGTGTTTCTAAGATTTTACAGCCTTGCTAATTACTCATCTAAACCAGCTGTATTTTACTTCAGTTAAATGTCACAGGAGCTGTCTTCTGTGTTTCCTTTTCCTCCTGTCCTGAAGTGACGTATCACATATAAAACAGCAATAAACATGCCTATATAAAGCATTCATGAACCTTATCTTAGGGAAAAAAAAAAAAAAAAAATTTACTTTTCCTTTTTTTTTTCTTGAAATACAGGGGTTAAAAGAACTTTCTTGCACTTTGAGATGCTATTTCCCTCTGCCTGCAGAGGCTGGGCACAGGCATGGGTATGGTGCAGGTGCATCTTACTCATTCCTCCCCAAGAACCAGGGATGGAGAAGATACGAAGTGCCCAGGAGATGTTTTGGGGTCTCCTTACTCTTGCAGGGGCTCTGCAAAGGCAATGGGGCTGCCTGGCACAGCAGAAGAACCGGTTGCAGGGAACTGCATAGCAGAGCACAGGGTAGTTTATACTGCCTCTCTGGTAAATGTTGTAATCAGCTAAAATGTTACTGCTAAAACCCTTTTCTTCCAAGCCAGCTTATTACCTTTACATTGCTCCTCCATGTAGTCATACGCTGTGCACGGAAATCATTTCAGATACTCTTAGGCACACAAAAGCAAGTGTCTTGTGTGAGCAGCTTGATTAAACACAGGCAGGAGTCGAAGGACAACAATGCACTTTTGCAGGAGAAATTCATCCCAGCCAAGCTAAAAGACTAAATTAGATGGGATGAAAGGGAGGTGACCCCTCTTCATGAATTCCAGAAAGGATTTAGATGACCATCTTGTTCAGACATCTTACTTTTACATAAATTATATTAAATGAGAGGACTTCTTATTCTAAGTGACTGCCTGGAGAGGTTGGTGAACTTTCAGACTAGATGAGGTCACACCTAATCCTGCTGATCCCAGCTATTTCAGAGTCACTGGCTTAGATCAATGCTTGCAGCATTAAAAAGAAACATGGAAGGATTTATATGAAGCAGATAGCAGGAAGTGAGAAATACACCTACATTGTCTGTGCTTTTCAGGTTTCAGTGTTCAAAAAAAGTATTTCCTGGAAATTTTGAAGGCTAGAATTCATACAGACAACAGTATGGATTTACTGGTTTTTTTTTTTTTTTTTTTTTTTTTTTTTTCTTCCAAAAAATTGCCAAAAGCCTCTAGGGGCTTGGGCTCCCCTCTTCCTTTTCTTTCTTCCAAAGACTGAAGATCTTTATAGGGGTGGGGAAGGTAGCCACAGATTTCAACACATCCTGGACTGAGTCATCATCTGCATTTGTTCCTTTATGTTGCCTGACAGTTAAAACTGATGCAAGGGAAGATATTGAAGCAAAACTTATAGGGAAGAGCACATCAGCCTCTCTTTAGGTCTGAAATCAAGAATATATGTTCTAATAGGGAAAAGACAGTGGTGATGAAATTGCAATTTTCTTTATTATCAAGAATGATGCTACAGAGATTTATTGAAAGGAAAGATGACCTTGTGTGCTTGTTTACTTTCATCTTCCCACTGAACCATGAGGCATCAATGATAGGAAAGGAAGTAAAGAGAAAAGGCTAAGGACTAGCAGGGAAGGGAACGTACCTGTCACAAGGCTGCGGTTCAGCTGTGTTTCAGTCACTGGGGCAGGCAGAGGAGGTGACAGTCCCAGCTGCTCAGCTCATGCATCCCTGGCCCCTGACATGATGCATAGCCGGGCTCACCAGCAAGGTCAAAAAATTTCCATAGCACAGAAGTGAAAAAGTGCTTTGTAATCTGCAGCTTTTTTTTTTTTTTTAATCCACATGGAGGAAAAGAATGATTTATCCAGGTGGGCCATATTTCTGTAGCCCGATTCCCGATTACACATGAGATGAGGCTTAGGCCTGAGCTGTCTTGCTCACCTTTCAAAATGTTAGAAAAGGAAGGCCATGCCCAAATCATATACCATCTCAAGTCTGGGCCCTACAGGGTTTTATGCTTAGCAATTTATTGCAGCTGGCTGGAAGCATTAAAGTCAAAAGGGCATCAAGACTAAGACATTAATGAAACATTTGGATTCTTCTGCTCAAAAAGTCTTCCTGTGTCAAGCTGTAGGCTTTGAGGTTCAAAGACCTTTGACCTCAAGGCATCAAGATTGTTCTAGTGTCTGAGGCAAGAGGTAATGGATTGTGGTCAATATGTGTGGTGGAGGAAAGAAAGATGAAGAGGGGAATGCTGTGGTGAAGGCCCCTGCTGAATTTCTTTGAGGGATTTTATTTCTGCTTTAGTTTAATTTTATTTTATTTCTGCTTTAAGAGACACTGCTGCGTCTCTTGTCCCAAGTACAGACCTTCATTATCGAGTGATTCAGGTGTTAAAATGGTATATGCACAACAAGTGGGCATCTTTCATCTTTTACACCACATTATAGATGCCCATAATGGTGGCAAATTAAATATGGTTGTCTGTCTCATGCAGTCTGTCTCACCCCTTTATTTCTATGTATAAGAACAAACCTTTCTTTCCAGCCATCAGGTCTAAATAGCTATAGCAGCTGAGCTGCACCAAAGTAATTGCATGTGTGTGGGAAGAGGGCACTTGTTAAGTTTTACAGCTGAAACTCTCTCAGCACCCTTTGGTGGTGAGAATATTGTCAGAATAACTTTTTTTAGTTGACATTTTTTTTTCACTGTTACAGACACAACTGTGTGTTTTGTAATTTAATACACAATTGCAACAATTTCTATCCTCTTTTGCTCCCTTTCCATAAGGTATCAAAGTGCATTTTCAGCTCTGTAGTAGTTCACCATCAGAGCCATCACGAGCTTCTAGGTCAGTCACGGAGTGGGCAAAAGAAGACAAACTGAGAGCATAAATATCTTATGTATGACAAACACCCAAAATGATTATTTTAAACAGAGCAATATTGCTACGAGCAATAACAAAAAAATAAGATCCTGCTCCATGTTTGTATTAGGTTAAGCTATATCTCTAAGATCATACTGAAATAACTAAACAACCACCTGACCTTCAAAAATGCACTCAGCAGCTATTAGTAATACCTATTCATTTTGAGTGTTCTTTGGAATCTTTCAGTATAAACGAAAAAATACAAATGAAAATAAATGGAAAGTAAGTGAAGCGTGTTATTGTAGTACTTTCATGATTCATTTCTATTTTCTGATGTCTTTTTCTCTCACTGTCTCCTTTAAAATATCTCTCAATTTCTAACATATATTCCTGAAAGTTATTCTTGAAAAATGCTTTCAGGGTCAGAGACTGGGGTCATTCTGTAACTGCCTCAGTTATGAGGTCAGTTTAAAATGATATCCTCTGCCCCATGAAGAATGGGAAGATCATAAAAATAAATGTGACATGTTTTTATATGGAAAAAGAGAAATACATGATTTACAGCTGTTTATAGATAATTCCAGCTGGACTCTGCCATTAGTTTTTGAGTATCAGATGTTTGCCTTAGGCCTGTGCCAGTCACATCTTATTACATATTCTCTCTAGTGGCCACTGGGTGTAGAGAGGACCCAAGCAATTCTGGTCATTAGCTAATTAACGCCACAAGGAAAACCCAGTTATTCCGCCTCTCCCACTTGTGCATGATTTAGTTTCCTGCAGATGCACAGAGGTAAAGACCTTCTGCAGGATAAGAAAAAGATTATTTCTATTTTTGAGAAGAGAAGGTAGTTTTCAACATGCGTGGCCAGATCCAAAAAAACAATGAGCTCACTGGGGCTTTGGCACAGTCAGGTTACAGTTATGAGAAGCACTGAAATATCCCCAAGTTTTTTCATTACTGTCTAAGAGGAAGATGAAATGATGATGTTTACACTTCCACTCCCAAACTTCCTTGGTGCTCATCACTTCTTCAGTGTAAGCACAACAGGAGGCTGTACACGTAGAGAGCAACCAAGAACAAAGTTTATGGGATCTAATCTGAGCTCTCATGTTGGCATGCTGAGCAAAGTCAAGCAACTCATAATTAACTCTCTGATTATAAATTAGGTGTTGTCACACCTGCCCTGCAGGGGCAATGTCCAGAGTAACTGGCATTAGAGAAGAACATCGGGTTCCTTGGATGCAAGTTATATGTTTTGTGCCAAACATCGAGGGTAATAATAACAGAAGGGAGCCTGAACCACCGTGTTTGAATCCATATCCATTTGACAATCTGGCAAAGGAAAGTTCAGGGGAAGTTCAGAGCTGGTGCTCTGTACCAGCTCCCCACTGTGTAGAGTCGAACATCAGCAAAATTTGCTTTCCGGGTTTCATTCCTTTTTTTGCTTCTCTCTCTCTCTCTCTCTCTCCTTTTCTTTTTTTTCCATATGTATCATCAGTTCAATCTCTTTCCTCCTAATTAAGATACATGAAGATCTCTATGTTCAGATTTATATATTCTTCATCATTCCAATTGTTAATCCACTGAGAAATATATATATATATATGTATAGGTAGATAGATAGGTAGATTCATAGATATATATACAGATAAATATAATTTGTCCTTAGATCTGGCCGTTTAACACACACTAGTGCTACTTAGGCAGTTAAAATAATGTAAGCCAAAATCTCCAATTGGAGTTATTATTCATAAAAAGATGAAAGTGTTTTTGCTACTGCAACTGTTGCAGATAATGCATCTTTGAAAGAAATATATATTTTTTACAACCACTTGCAATATATCAGATGCTTTCAAAATATCATTTACTCTGTGGCATACAAGACTCCAAAATTACAAATTTATTGAAAGGGATGTTCACAATGATGGAGAAAGAGCTGCAATTCTACATAGCTGCTTTTGTATATTGCTTTTGAGATTCAGTCTATTTTGACAGTGCAAGAATAAAAGAAAACAGGTAACTAATAATTGTCCACTGGCTTTCCCCATACCTCAAAGCAGGGTCATATAATAAGATGAGAAACTGAGTGGCCCAAAAGCAACAAAAGGAAATGAGATGACGTTTTGTTCATCGTGTGGAATTCCTCACAAAAAAAGTCACATAGTTTTAAGAAGAGAAATTTATGAAAGAAAAATCTATCCCAGATTATGAAGTATAAAGACACCTCTTCTGATCCAAGAAATCCTTCATACACAGATCTCTGAAGTGTATTCTGGCAAGGTATTACTACACTTGCTCTGTTTCAGTATGCTCTGTTTCCTTAGGCATCCAGTAAGGGCCAGGGTAGAAGGTGGATCCTCACTACAGGGACAGTTGATCCAATGCAAGATAGCCATCCTTATGGATGAATCTCACTGTTCTGAGTAGGGGCAGAGCCTTTCCAGGGAGTACAGAAATCATGTGATAAATAGCTGTGATCTCTCAGAGACAGATATCCCCTGGGATATCCCAAGCCATTAGTAGAAATTTTCTATACATTGTCTTAATCTCCGGGCTTGCTGTATGATTGCAAAGCAGTGAAAAAGTATTTGAGAATAAAAAGGTTATTTTCCAACTATCCTTCAGATGTTTCGGTACCAAAAATTAAATTCTGAAATAAAATGATGTTCTAAGTTAGAAAAAAATGTTTTTTTTTTTTTGAAAACTGCACAAAAATCCATTAACCATACATAGATTTGAACTGGTAAGTTAAACTGATTTTTTTCAGTCTATTATTTGGCTTGATGGACTTAGCACCCAGGTAGCATTAGTCAACCCCCAATATGCATTTGTCAATGTGGATGGAGGATTGAGGCAGAATTAAAAGAAAAAAAAAAAGTCTCCAACTACTGTATAGTGGAAAAACAGCCCTCCAAGAGTCTGCCCATGCTGCCAGTAGCTATGTCTGTATTCTACAGAGAACAGACTTTCACCAGGTGGGGAACCGTTGTGCTGCTAGCCTCTTTCCTTTCCTACGAGATGTGAAAACACTGCTCCAGCCTGTTGTGCTTGTTATAAAATAATGGTGTTCCCCCTGACAGTGGAAGCCACTGTGCCTAGAGCCATTTGAGTCCATCTGGTTTTACCTCTGTAACTTCGATGAGACACAGCTCTCCTCACTTCTTGAATAAAAAAGAAAATATATATATATATATATATTCTTTTTCATATATATATATGAAACTTAGCAGTGGTAAAAATCAGTAGATAGCCTGAAGATGTGACCAGCAGCCATGAAAAAGAGCCTGATTTGGTAGTGAATATAAAGCATAATAATCATCTGCCATCCCTTGGATGATCCAAACATCATCACTTTAAACAGAGGAATGGCACATATCACAGCACCCAGTAATTTGGAGTTTGAGTCCTATATATTCAGCAGCCTCTAATATGTCCTAGCCTGCTGACAAAAAACAATATGCCAATGGCATCACTGGATTGTAATCACACAAGGAGAGCAATGAAAGAAAAGAAAACACAGCTGGGGAGAGACATGTCCTTTTACAAGTAAAAAGGTAGTGACAGCCATGAAAGTAAGAACAAGAAAAACAGAGAGAAAAACATACCTGGTAAAGGTATTCAAGGAGATGCAAGAAAAAAAAAAAAAAAAAAGAAAAAATAATCAATTAAA
>VZSV01000069.1:814590-835570 GCA_013398735.1 Nothocercus julius
TACTGGTGTCTGGAGTTATTCCTCCCCAGGTGCAGGAAAAACATGAGTAAAAAAGTTACATATCTATTTGAAAGCTGAGACATGGAAAAAAATTGAATTTTTTGATGTCTCAGAGAAAGTCCTTTATAGCCTATGGATGATATGGACACACATTTCCTATCATGTCATCATAACATAGACATCTAAAATAGGTCAGAAGTGCCTGTTCCTCCTGGTTGACTACAGAGAGTCAAGGTGATGCACCTACAGACATGGATATTGCAGCAAGATACAACTAGGTGAAGAGATTTCTAGTCCTGGAGTCTGCTCTCTAAATTCACAGCGATTTGAAATATGTGAATCAAGTTCACATATGATGCTAAGATCTGAGTCTAAATGCTTTGCCTGGCTAGTTTCTAAAGCTTCACATAATATTATTTCAGCCACATAGATACAAAAGTAAAGTAGGAGATGACTTTTTTTTTTTTTTCTTGATTTATCATTTTTATTTTCCCACAGCTATTCAGGTCCCTAGCCATGAATCTCAACCATGATAAAGTTTAAAAACTGACAAAGAATACAGAATGCATTGAAATACCTGCCTGTAATACCCATCAGGGACTCTATTAATTCCCACACTTAAAAAACAAGCTCTAAGGGTACAGAAATTCTTATGGTGCTTCCGAAACATCACTTTAAATCCATTTCCTTCTTTAGCCATATCCACTGGAGTATATATTCTAGTTAAGGAAGCACAGACATAGAAAAAGGCTGTATTTACTCTGTGAGACAGATGCAAAAATACCTCATCCTGACAGAACTTCAAAGAAGGGAGAAGTCTTTAGTGTTTTTATATACATGACTTTTGGAGTAAAGCTTATACTTGTTTTAATTGCTTGTTTTAGACACTAAATTGTTCAGGCTAATTAAACTTGCTCCTAGGACATCTCTGCTTTTCCTTAGCAAAGCATAGGCATAATAAATTTACAAGAAAATAAATACATAAGCTAAGTTTAATAAATAAGTTTACAAGAGTCCTCTTGCTTGTTCATATATCTGTATTTACCTTTTAGGTAAATATTTACCTTGGAGGTAGCCGATCTGGGGAAAGAGAAAAAGGATGTGACAGAGCATTAGCCCTGAAGTTGTTTCCTTGCTCTTTTCTATTGCAAGCAAGCGGTTAAAAAATCCTTCAGTTTGAAGCTAAAAGTAAGACCAGTTCCCTTGGAACATTCTCACAAGCAAAATCCTTTCATAAGGAGATTTACATGTTACTTTGAAGAAAATGTTTATAGTTAGGAATTTTGTTTTTATAGCACATCTATTTAAACAGCAATATATTTAGGCAGACTATTGTAAGGTATGAAAATATTAAGCCATTTGAATATACTTATTTTAAAAAAGGAATTACTTAAATGGAACTTATTATGAAACTTAACAGGGAATCCCAAAGCAACACATAATATATTCAAGAATTGTTAAGCAAGAAGGTCAATGCTTTGAAAAAACAATCTAAGCTACTCACAATTAAGCTTAAAAGTTTACCTTGAAACTAAAATGTATATAAGTAAAAGCAAGTATATTTGGACTTCTGAGATATTCTTAACTCCTGCCAGCTTTGTTAGACCTGAAGAATTCTCTGAATATGTTCATAACACAAGAAAAAGCAGAAAAAATGAATTTTAAAGATGTTTCAAGACTTGGTTTTACAAGAATAAAGATAGCTACTGCACAGTGGTACTTGCATTAACAAATTTCTTAAGCTAATGAGGCTACCAACACTATCTGTAAAGGAGTTATTCTAGTGAAAAGATGAAAGGAGGTAATATTTTTTTCTTTCCTTCAAACTCTAGAAGAAAGTTCCATATCCCAATTTCAGTATTATCTTTATTCTTTCTTACCCTATTCATCCTCTCAGTTCTTTCAAGTAAGGAAGCAGTGACCACAATACAAAGAGAATGAAGAATCCTCAATGTGGCACATCCAAAGAGCAGAGTGCCATTTTTTGACTTTTTGCCATTAGTAGAACTTCAATATCAAAGACAAGACAGGCAAAGGTGTGGCTTTTTCCCCCTAAAAAACCTGCACAAATTAATCCAATTTCATTTGAATTTAATGGGATCTTGAAATGTTATTTCCAGCTTTAGACAGGAACAACTTCTCTTGTTAAGTGTCCAAATGGCTTTGAACATATATTCCCATAGAAAAAAAAAAATGTTAATTTTGGTGAAAGGAGAAATTTTCACATTCTTAATATGCAATAGATTGTGTGCCTCAAGGCAGTTTTTTGAATGGCTTCTATCTAACAAATGAATTGAGATGCTTTCTTTGATTTCACAATACTTATTTAAATACATTCACTTTTGTCCATTTTTTAACTGTTTAGGTTGTCTTTGAGTCAGAAAGAAAGAAAGAAAGAAAGAAAGAAAGAAAGAAAGAAAGAAAGAAAGAAAGAAAGAAAGAAAGAAAGAAAGACTTACCTGTGAATAGGTAAATAGGATCCATTTCCACAAGAGTATTTAGTATCAATTGTCTGTGAAGATAGACTAAAATTGAAATTTCTTCATTTTGAATATGATACCTCAGTTTTAATTAGAAAAGATAGTCATACTAGCAGGCCATTAAATATGAAGAATGTGTGTGTTTGAGACAGAGTGACAAAAATATGGAAACTGAAGTCAATTGTTTTCATATTTAATTTTAGTTTTCTGTGATCTTTTTTTATTTCCTTAATAAGAAAATGATTTAGTAGCACTGTGATTGCTTTATTTCCCTTTAATTATACTGCTATTTAATGTAAGGTAGAGAACTCTCATTGAAAGAACAGTCTTTTAGGCCATTTCAAACACCATTCCTTGCTTGTTTTCCAATCATACAGTTGCCTCTGGGAAAGGCACTACTCTATCTCCTCTTTAAGGTACCTTCTCCATGGTTACTTTGATAAGAACATGAAACAATCAATGAAGTCATGGCAGAAATGGCCTTGCTTTTAAAACAGAAGTAAGCTCAAAGTATCCAGCAATGAAAATTAACCACAGAATCATAGAATCATAGAATGCTTAAGGTTGGAAGGGACCTCTAGAGATCATCTGGTCCAACCCCCCCATACACACAGGATCACCTAGAGCACATGGCACAGGGTCGCGTGCAAGAGGGTTTGAAAGATCCAGAAGTCCAACAAATTGTTACTGTTTTAAAACTACACTAAATTTCATACCAAAAGTAATGACCATAGTTAGGATTTTGCCTGTCAGAACTATGATATCATTCAAAAGCCTCTGCTTATGCTCCTGTAAGCCCAGTGATAAAACAGTATATAAAAAAAAAAAGAAAAAAAAAAAAAAAAAAAAAAAAAAAAAAAAAAAAAAAAGAAAAGGAATCCCTCCCCCTCTAGGGAGGCATAACCCCATGCATTACTACAGGTTGGAGGCTGACCTGCTAGAGAGCAGAGCTGCAGAGATGAACCTGGGCGTCCTTGTGGACAACATGGTCATAAGCCAGCAATGTGCCCTTGTGGTCACGCAGGTCAATGGTCTAATGGTCTCCTGGGATGTATTAGGAAGAGTTTTGCCAGAAGGTCAAGGGAATTGATCCTCACCCTGTACTCAGCCCTGGTGAGGCCACATTTGGAGTGCTGGGTCCAGGTCTGGGCTCCCCAGTACAAGAAAGACATGGAACTACTGGAGAGAGTCCAGCCTAGAGCTACAAAAATGATCAGGGGACTGGAATGTCTCTCCTATGAGAAGCAGGTCACAAAGTGCATCATTATATTGTGCTGCTGGTTAGTTTGGAGATGCTGAGGAGACTTCAGAGAGCACCCCCCTAAATAATTGGGTGTAAGCTCTCTGAGAGTTTGTGCTGAGACTATTTTTCAAAATGGAGTAACTTTTAGCCAAAGTGGGAAGAGCACAAAAGTATTAGGAATACATATTCCCTAGAGGGTCTTCTTGGTGACTGGACTTGCACCCTTTTGCTGAACAGTGTTTTGTTCAAGTCCTCCAGCAGACTTATATATTAAATTCAAACCCTGCATCTTGATCTTAAACGAGAACTTGTTACAGTTCCGTAACATCTTTGATTTGGCTCCCAGAGGATGAGGTTTCTCTTACAAACTTCATATAAAAATGGCATAAATTCCCTTCGAAATGCAAAATACTAAGTTTGAAATATGTTTCTGAAAAGAAGTAAAACCTTTACCCAACCTAAAACAAAAAAAAAACAACAACAACAACAACAAAAAACACCAAAATTATCCTATATTCTCTTTTTCTTGGTATCTAAAAGCAATTTTTAGTTCATATGCTTATATTTAACTTAAGACTGCCTGTATGGAACAAAATGTCTGTAATCTACTGTTCTATCAGAAAAAGGATGTAGAGAGATATTTCATAGACTAAAACCAAATCTAATACTTAATGTACTTTTAAATGACTGAGTGATGCCCTTCCATGTAGTGACTGCAGTAGAATCAGTCCTATAGAAATTCAGTCCATTCTCTCCAAAAAGATGAACTGTTGCATCTTTCAGGATGTGACAGATTTTTCTTGAAATAGCAAAGATAGCAATTATTTCTGTAAAACTTCCTGCATTTTATGCGCACACGTTTTTTTGATGGCTCAGGATGAACTATCAGATATAAGAAAGCATGCAAATGGAACCATAAAATGATCCTAGTGCTTCTAAGAACAATACTCTTTAATTTGCTTAGAAACCATAGTTTAAAGTGAAAAATGAGGCGGCTGCTGCAGAAGTAGTAAGAAAATATTGTTGTACTATTCATAGCTGTAGAGTATTTGATTAATACAGAAAACTAAAATAGTGTCATTCAAACACCTGAAGTTTTTCTTGAAAGGGATATTTTGTGCTGTCTCCAAGTACAAAAATATCAAAATATTCCTACTACTTTCTCTCCTGTACCCAGGTTGGTGGCAATCAATTTTATGCTTCATTCATTTCTGCTTCATTATTTTTAAGACAGCAAAGAATTCACACCATGAATTTTTGAAAATTTTTAAAAAAAGTTGTACAGTGTATCAATATTTGTAACAGACTTAAAAAAAAACCATTCTTTCCACAAAATTAAAAAAGTAAGCATGCAAAAACAACTTATAAATAATTAACAGTTTGATATTGAAGGTAAAGAAAGTTTTCATTCTTCCTATTTGCTAAGAGAGATTCAGAATTCATAGCATGTGGATAATACAATTATTGGGGCATATCATTGCCAATTGCTCCTTTTGACAACTCAAATATTAAAGAAGCTTAACTGCTGTTCAGCTACCAGAAATTATTTTGTATAACATGTAGTTTTGTCCAGGTGTTTTCTAAGATGGACAAAAAAACAACTGGAGACACAATACTACTCATATATTTTCTTACAATATACTGAAATTTAGTAATGAAGTCTTAATAGCTGAACAATTTCACTTTACATTGACTGAAGTCAATATACGTTAATTTATAAGTAAGGTTAAAGGTGTCCACAGAGGCAATTCTTGCATAGAAAAAGATCATATCCCATGATAAAAAAGGAAGCTACTGGGAAGAGATTTAGGTACACTGACTCTCAAGCATGTAACTTAACATTTTTATTGAGAAACTGAGATTACAATAAACTGAGTCACCACTTTCTCTTAAGAAAAGTATATTCCCTTACAGGAAATTATAAACTTATGGAGAAGTCTAACTTGACAAAGACTGGAAATATCAGAAACTAGACTGGAAATATCAGAAATTGAATTTTAATACTTGTGGAATTTATCGTACTATTGCAATCTCAAACACAACTGGAAGAAGATATGTTTATTTGATAAGAATAAACCACCAGATTGTAGAAATTGCAACATATTGATAGTCTGAAGCATGAAACTCAGCATAAATTTAACCCTTATTGAGTCAGTAAAAAAGCTTTATGAATTTGCTAAGAAAAGATACAGTGAAATATATTACAATAGATAACAATTACCGTTTAAACAATATGTTACAGTTGGGGAAAATAAACATAAGGAATATATAAGATGAGCACTTGAAAACATGCTGATACAGTATGAAAAATTGATAATTCTCTGGGATGGATCTCAAATTAAAAGTGTCCTTTTTAATTTCCCTATAGTTGCCTCCCTATCCCTCCAAAAGATATGGGGAATTGCCAATGAGCTAAGATGGTGGAATGCTAGAAAGACATTATGTTAAAGAAGAACCCCTAGAAAGACATGTTAAAAAAAAAAAGAAAACAAACAACAACAACAACAATTTTTTTGGATTGTTTTTATTTTCTCTTCATCTAACCTATTTTCATTCTTCATAACCTATTTTCATTCTCTTTTAGTGGAAGTCTCCTTGAACTAAATAAAACTTAATAACAACTCTTAACGAAATACTGTATCTATATTTATAAATAAGTGCTTGGGATGGCTTTCAGTTACCCAGCAAAGCAGATTTCTGGATCCACTCTGCTAACACAAATTTAGATCTGGCTTCCAAACCACCTAGTGGTAAAGGTTTTCAGTTCATGCTAACTTGTGAACAGTAGAGAGCAGTGGTTCAAGAGAGAGCTATGTGGTGGGGACAATGCTGGAGGATATTGCTAACACATTAAATACACTGACAACTGGGTTTCATTGCCCAGGTCGGAGGCTGTTTAGTCTCTTGTAACAGATATAGTCCAGCTTTTTCTTCCATTCTTGAAACACTATGGAAATAGAAAAGGAAACAGTTTTCTTCCTGGTAGGATGGTTAAAAAGATCCGGCTCTTCTCTCTCAGCCTCTTATCTGAGACATGGTAACTGAACACATGCACAGCCCTGACATAGTACAGTCGGTCTGCAAAAGTCACTACCTTGATGTGAAATCAACATCTGTGATCTTAGCAATACATTGCCTACCTACAGTGGGTGGTCTTTAAAGGTTAGAAAAGATTGGAATAGAAACAGCATGCATGGAGATCTGAACAAAGCGGGAGGCTTTCTCTTGGATCTAGTGCTTATACAGTTTTCTAGATAATTTATATAAACAAGCTTAGAAGTGCAGAAGGATGTGGCATCCTCTGGCACGCACGCAGATGCTTGGATCCATCAGGCGTCAGCCTTTGATGAACAGCTCTGGGAATTTGCAGGTGTTCAATTAGTCACCAGAGGGAGCCCATATTACTTCATAACTGCAAGAGCAATGTACTAAGAAGAAGAGGAGCGGAGAGAACCTTTAGAATGACAGGATTTGAGAAAACTGTTGTGTTTTACACAAACGCCCACATTCACACCCCACTCTGACAATCAGCCACCAGCAGTTCACTACACAGTGCAGTATGGATTTTGCAGCAACAAAAATATAAAGTAAATTTTGAGGAGGATGAACATAAGCCGTCTTCTTCTTGGGCTATAAATGATCTCTTTATTTGCTGACATATTCAAGGATGTTGGCAATGGATCCAATTTGCTAATTTTATGATAATAAACTTCAGATACTGGTACAGCAGAATACCAATTACCACAGAACCACTTGGGTGACACCAAATATATCTAGATAATCAAAGACAAAAGCAAAGAACATAAGATTAGAAAGCCTGCCTATTAGTCTGTTATAAGATGATATTGGGATAATGTAAGATTTTATAACAGGAGTTTGACTGGAATTTTTCCCATGGCAATAGCAGAGATCACTTGGCAAACGTAGTCTTCTGCAAATTGTATACAGGCTTTTTGTTCTTTCTAACCTAACTAGTAACTATTTATACGCCCAGCTTCCAATTTCCTTCCTCACGTTATCAACTAAAAATTATATTTAACATATTTAACTGAAACTCATTGTGTGTATGTGTGTGTGTGTGTGGTTGTGTGTGTGTATTGTATCTCTAACCGCTTGCTGATTTTATTTGGATATCTTCTTCAGTTATTTACCAAGGAAATGATCCCAAATGTACAACATTTCACTTAGTAATCTTTTCTGTAAATATTCTCTGTGGAAAATTCTCTATTTTGCCAATAAAGTGAAGAAAAGAAAAAGAAAGCTAATTTAGTAGATTTTTAAATCTTATTTATAGCACTGCAATAGTAAAATCAACTATGCTTTGAGATTCACTGGACTGAATGCTTTTTTATTAAGACTTTATCTGTTTCATGTGGTATAGCAGACATTCAAGTCAGCCTTTGAGGGAATTTTTTCATTGTTATAGCCTCTAAGAATTTTCTTATTTTCATATATTAAGTCTCCTGCAGACATGTGCAAATGATCACAATATTTCAGAAATCCTCTCATTTTGGAAGTGAATCGTTGGTAGTGGAGCTGTCTTCCTCTATAATAGAAACTATTGCCCTATCTGTGCTTTCACCCTTTAATTGCAAGGCAATTATATTCCCCACAGTTTGCAATATCTGTGTCCAGAATGAGTCATCTCATCACATCATCCTTTCTTTTTCTTCCTTTTGCTATGTGCTTAGCAAGCTGTAGCTTAATATTTGTCTGTCCCCATAGACATGAAGCTTTCTTCTTAAACTGGGATTTTTCTAGTCTTTTGACTCTATTTGGGCAGAGTTTTCTTGCATCACTTCATGAAAAAATATTAATAAAATAGAATTTCTGCTCATCCCAGAACTCTGTAATTTTAGGATGCATCCAGTAACACCACATCTAAAAGATAAAGTATGTCTGCGACTGATAAGCACAGATTTTAAGAAAAAAATACTTCTATATCTGACAAGGCTAGTACAGAATGTCCAGCATTTAATTTTAGATAGGATCGCAAACATTTTAAGGAACATTATTGTACACTAAAAAGGAAATGATCTGAAATGGTTTGGGAGTGATATTTAAACCCAGCTACAGATGCCATTAGCATGACTATAAACTGGCTTTATCAGAGCTAGGCTTTATAGCCCTGCTATTGTTATCTGCACTAAAGTGAAGCTGCGCGCTTTAATTGTCAACATGAACAGGCAGATATTTGGTTTATAGCGCTAATGATATCTTTGCAACTTGACCATTTTCTGTTGGGAGCTCTGTGGTTTTACACCAGTTTTTACTGATATAGCTGATATTAGAGGTATCAGCAGGATGGCCAAGCCAAGAACAATCTGATTTCCTTCAGTGCTCTGCAGTCTGTGTCCTTCCATTACAGATGAGACAAAACTACATAGTAGGATGTACTGGTGTTGCCCTTATTCGAGCCAGCCTGTTTATGCTCTGTGAAAAGAAAATGCCCTTTCCTCAGTCTGAAGTGGCATGATCTAAATACAAGCACCTATAAGGGAAAAAAAGAGGAGATGAAATGGAACAGGTGCTCTGTGGAGACCAGATATTATCTAACACCAAGAACATTGGGTTAGGGAAGTGTCAAGAAAGCAGACGGACAGTTCTGGATTCCCTCTCCTTCAGACTTTAAGAAGGCATGACATTATATCAGGTCATATTGCCTCTTCTGAGAGATCTCTGACTCCTTAAATATTTATTCATCCTAAGCTCTTTTTTCTTCACTCTTAAAGTTTGCTAAAACAAATACACAGATTTCTCTGAAAACAGATGGAAACAATTTTAAAGACTCGACTCCTAAACTGTCCCTCCTCCAACTAAACTAAAGAAAGAGAGAGAGAAAAATAGCTGCTGGACACATTATTTTTTCTAAATCTTAATTAATAGAGTTTGTATATTAAAAACTCAGCCAGGCTTATATTCTACTATCCTATCAGTTAATATGGTTTATGTATCTCCATTAGCATGCTTGCTCATTCAGCAATCTTCTACTGCATTTCCCTAAGTATCAAGTGCATTACTAACCTTTGCCAAGATAGTACTGAATTAAGCTGCCCTTGCTATTTTTTTTAAAGTTCTTTGGCTTTAGTCTCCTAATCAAGTGCCTAAAAGTTATTTTAATGCTGTTTTATTTGATGATATTTGCTTATTTTAAATACATTTTGGTTCTTTCTTGAACAGTCAGCATATCTCCATCTCATAGCAATATATACTCCACAGATTATCAGTGGCCAAGGTTTGCAACACTTTTGAGGTCTCCACAAGAAGATAAATTGAATGAAATGGAGTATGTGAACTTGTGCAATTCCTGGCTATATATATTATAATGAAATGGGAGATGTGCTGATTATCACATAATACAGATGCATTATATACAAAATAGGCACCAAGAGGAAAGAACGTGCTTTGGTTTTATCACTCACCATTATGAGAAGAAAAGGACTCAGGTATCCATAACTGTAAACTGCAAATGCCATCCCTCCTCCCACTACCCAGAAAAATCAGTACATTAAGAAAATAAATGTTTTGTGTCTTGCCTATTAGCTCCAAATAATCAGAGAAACACAGTTCACGTGTCCTACTAAGTAAATGAGTTTATAACTTGCGAGTCGGATTCTGATTTTACTTCTCATGGAATTCAGAAAGAGATTTCACTGTCTACTAGATGCATATCTCCCATCAGAAAACACCAACTGCTTCAAAATGAAATGCAAGAAATACACAGAAAAAGCTTAACGGACTGAATCAAACACAGTATGTTTCTCCACCTTGATGAGGAAAGTTTTCCTATTTCAAATAGACTAAATGAAGATTTAGCTCACTAAGCCACACTAAGCACTTCCCCTCCTATTTTTGTTGCTTAGTGGCTCTTTCTGCCTCCGTGACATCAAGAAGTGATGATTCCCAGAGAAGATGATCATTCAAAGTCTGCAGGGACTTAAAATGAAAAATTCTCTGGACAGTGTTCTCTGAACTCTCTCTCCATCCCTGCGTGCAACCTCTTGCATAGGACTTCAGCAGGGGTGCAATTCTTATTTGATTGTTCTAATTACTTCAGATGGTTTCCAAAAGCAGGTGGAAATCTGTTGCTTCACAAGTTCTGTCAATGATAATCTCCTAGTAAATATATGATACACCTGTCTTATCATTTTCAGCTACTCACACTACCATGCCTTTTCTTCTCCAATTTCATAACATTTTCTTTCATTTCTTTTTCTGTCTTCTAACATATTTAAAGAACCTCTTATGTTTATCTTAAAATTCCTTAGCAGTAAAGCTTCATTATTCCCCTTTGTGCTTTCAATGCCCTCTTTACAGTCGCTCTGTTTCTTCACATAAAATTCTAACATACTTACACATCTTTTCTTCCTTATAATTTTTGAAGTTTTGTTTTGCTTTCATTTAACTTAAAAGATGTATCAGTCATCCACACTGAAGTTTAATGCTTATCTTTGCATAATGGCACACTCCCCATCTAAGCCGGCTGCACCACATCCTACATTTACTCCTTTTAATAAGCACTGTCAGCTTATATCACTTAATGCACTTCCCATATTATTAAATGTGACTTTAAAAGTCCAATTGACATATGTTTCTAGCCAAAATGACATCCAACAACTGAAACTTGAAACTGTGTTCAGTAATGACAACAATTTCTTTAAAAGTCTTTAAGTTACTTCCCTTATCACAATGTATTGACATAAAAAATATTATACATTTTGGTATCTCTTAAATATAGTATTTGCCTTCCTTTATCCACTGATCCTTCATCATAACAATTCATATGCACTAAATTTAAGTCCTCAGTTATTACCATGATTACTGTTACCATGATTGGACCTCTGAGAACATTTTGTCACCTTGGACTGGAGGAAGTAATATTACTCAGTATTCAATAAATCAACTAAAACCCTCTCTTAAAAAAATTCTAACAGAGATGTATAACCCATGCTTCATTTTTCTTCCCTTTTTCCCTCTCCTTTTTGCACGAAAGCATCTAAAAAAAAAAAAAAAAGGAGGCTGATTAAAGTGTATAATCATCATAAAGTGTAATTTTTTTTAAAAAAAAACAGGAACTTTCACCAAAAGACAGCAACAACAAAACACTAATTTCTAATGGAAATTATCAAAGATTGTGTACCTCAATGGGCAAAAAATACCATAGCTCACAGAGACAGTATTGATAAATAGATTTACACTGGCTAAGGATGCAATATTAAGTTTGCAGTATGGTTTCCCACAGAAATGAAAGGTATTATATTGCACATATGTAGCAGATTCCCTGTCTGGATGATTTTTTCAGTAACTTTGAACCTGTTGACCAATTCCAATCAACTTTAAAAGAGAGGGTTGCATTTGCAAATAAAATTATATACCATACATACTTTCTTTTCCCTCCTCCTGCACTCTCCACACTTTCAAAATAAGAAGTTACATAGAATAGAATAACTCTATTAAAACCTCCACTACGGATTAAGTTGAGCTCAATCCTTATTAGACAAGAACATGTATTTTCATGTGTGATGTTATGCCTAACAAAAGGAAGCTTTATCTGGGATTTGAAGCTTACTAGTCACCAGAAACACAGAGGGGCACCAGAGACATCAGACATCAGACTATTTATTTCATGATCAGGACATAATTTGCATATTTTACGTATCATGTAATTGTAGTATTGTCTGTCTTTGGGTTTGCAAAGGCTAAAGTTCTTAAAGTTTTACCTCCAGGGCACTGTACAGCTACAATTACCAACAAATCTGAGTACTCTGATTCCTTGAATTCCTAGAGATCCTGACTTCGGTTGTATTTAGACTGAAAAATCTATTTCCATATATCATAATATAGTTTGAACCAAGCTCTTCTGAAGAAATGCATGAAGTGATTTCTCCAACCTTGTGGTGTTTAGAGACAAATAAAGAAAAAAGTATATTTGAAGAGAGAGCACTAAAAAGAGTCATCAAACATATATCTTCAATTTGTCTTTCTGATAGTTTCCCACAGTATTAGTAGAACCCCAGCATCAAACCCTTGAAAGAAACAAATTATTATAGCTTTATTCAACCAAAATCATGATGATCCACACAATCTGCCTTTGGTGCAATATGCCAATCAACAAAAGAAAATAGGAACAGAATTAGAGCTGGAAGCACCTCAACAGAGAGGAAACAATTCATAGCAAAAGATTTTTTTTTGCAAAGTATGTTTTTGCAAAGTAATTGCAAACAGTGCCAACAATGGGGAGGGTAAAGGGGACACAGAAGGTACAATTTCGAAATGTCTTGAGTCCAGAGTTACAGTGCCACGCAGAAAGCAAAATGGAAGCATTTTGATCTAGATGATACACTGCAGTTGTCAATAAAGGACAACTTCAGGTAATAATTTAAAAACTCATCAAACCAAAGGAAATAAAATTTAAAATACTTAAACAGAGTTTTTTGAATAACTAGGCTAAGATTGAGGCTGATTTTATATGAATTTTCTCATAGAACTACTTAGCTTTATCAGCACACACATTCATTGTCGGAGCCACGGTAAAACAGTCCTGTCAATCTTTCCATGTTTGTTGGTAAACTACTAGTTTCAGCAGTAAAATACTGCTTTATCTACTACTTATCACAGAATGGGGTATTCCTCATCTTTTCTGAATATATGAGAGCACATATTGTTAGATTTTAGGGCATATGCTTCCTGAAAATGTTCAGCTTTTGCACCTGCAGAATCAGATCTACCAATCTTGGATAAACCCCATGTAATTGTAGGATTCTGAGGTCAGCAACACAGGCAAGAGGAGGTAATAAATATGAGAGACTAGACTGTCTTACTGGAATTAGCTTTTTCATATTAGTGGTAGAAAAAAAGATCCAGGTTTAGCCGTTCCATTTCTAGCTGGCTGATAATTCCAGATTTATTTCTTCCATATACTGTGCAGTTCACAAAACAGCACAGAATGTACCTAAATATTGTCTTGGATACAAGCCATCCTGCATTCAGTGCAACAGCTCACACTGGTACTGAGTACCTAAACTTACTTAGCTCCCCACTTACAGGGCCTGACAAGGCAGAAAAGAAAAACAAAGCATTACAGCTCACTGTATTTTCAGGCATAATGATGCTTGAAAAAAATTGACTTATTTATTTATTTATTGTATTACATTTTGTGTGTTTCATGTGTAACGTGCCTAATAAATAGAATTATTATTAAATTGTTACTATGGAAGTGTGAAGTATTACTACTGCTCATGCCTGTACACAGTGTGTTAGTTTCATTAAAATTCAGGCCTAGTTGGCTGCTGAGTGTTCGAAAGTACATTACCAATATAACTGAATTGATTTTGTTGAACCCATTGAAGGTGAAAACTTTGGGCATAATTTGTCTAGATTTCAGAAAAAAAAAAGCCTTTACCACACAACAGATCCTTTTATAGAGCCAGACAGCATAATACAGGCAGAGTAAACAATGTTCAGAAAAACAGACACAAAGGTCAGTGAAAGGAAAATGTTCAGAACAAAATCCTATTACATGCAGATAGCTACAATATGTATCTAAGAATATGTAGCTCTGATATGAAAATCATTCCAAGTTTTGCCTTTTTAAGGACTAATTCAAAATCTATTAATTTCAGAATATCATGGTCAGTTACTTTACTGAAGATCAGATAAATCAATAATCTTTAGTGTTGTTTCTGGGAATGGACTTAGAAAATCTCAAGCATATGTTGTTTGGACCTGCTTCTTTTGTCCACCAGAACCACAGAATACCATTTAATCTATCTTGTCATTATGCAGCATAGAGTAAAGAGAATGGAGGAAATAAATCTCTCACAAAAAATTATTAATCGCATACTAAGATAGTTCTAGGTGGGGTGCAAAACCAAAGGAGTAACTGCCCAATAGTTTTCCTTGAATCATATCTCTGCACATTTTTGGATCAGTTGCAAGCAGAACTGTTAAAGTTACAGCTGACTAACTGTAACCAGATTTCCTGCCTAGCTTCCTAACTATCTAGAATATTTTGTGAACTCACTAATGGTGTCTTATTAAGAAAGATTATGTGAGAGACAGAACATTAGTTAAAGATTAAAAAATAAAAAGCTTAGAAAACAGGTAAAAATATTATTTGAAGCTTCTGGGTTGTGAGGGTGAATAAAGATCAGCCATCCTTCACTTACTGGCTGAAGAAAAACTAAGTGGGAGGATGAATTCTGACAGAAAGATAAGGTGCTGAGAAAAGAAAGGAGTGGACTGAATAATGTGTCTGAGATCGTAACTAATTCAAAAATAAGTCATGGACTGAAGTGAAACCAAGCAGTAGAATATAAATAGTTTGAGTAGAACAATGGGAGTCTAGAGTAAAAGAAAAGTGATAGGGTCAATAAAGGAAGAAAGTGCAAGTGAACTCTGAAGCAGGATGGATGACTGGATAAGAGATAATTTCAAGGGTATTACAGATTTGTGGAGATATAATAACGAGAAATACAGCCCCAACACCTGGAAAATGTATTTTTTCTGCCAACATTTGGTTGCAACCAGAAGTTAATTTTAAATAAGATTTTCCTCCATGCATGAGGAATTTTACAGACACTTTGAGTGCCTTACTGGAAGGGATTATATTCATTATTAGTTCTATCTCTGTATTTCATCTATACTTTATCTCCCTGTGGCTTTCTTATTTTCCAGTTGTTGAAATGCTAGACAGTTGTGATGCATACTAAAGAGATTATTGAACTAGTTGTTCACTTTGTCAAAACCATTCAGACTTGAGGATTCAGAAGAAACCTCTAGAAATGTGATCTGGAGGTCTTCATCGCGACATGGTGGTAAGACCATACTTAAGACAATCCAGTTGCTTCTTCCCAAACTGTTATGGTTTTTTTGTTTGTTTGCTTTTTAATTTCTAACCACCTGTAATGCCACTGCAGGGAATATCAAAAGGCATACAATTCTGCCAAAGAATGCTCTGACATACCTTGAGGGTAACAGAATTGACGGTTCTCAGCTAGGATAGTTATCTATCCTTAGCTCCATGAGAGTAAGGGTAAAAAGATTTATTTCTGGGTTATTTTCTGGGTTTATTTCTGACTGGCTCCAGAATGCACGACCCTTGGATCTCATCCATGTGCAGAATACCATCAGGGAAAAATTGCAGATGAATCTTTCACATGGGCTACCATTAGTTGGCTAACAATCATCCTTCATTATACTGAAGTACTCAGTGAACTTTGTTTTCAAACATGTAATTTGGCTTTAGAAAATAAAATAAAGATCAGAATAAAATTACAAGTAGAAACATTAAGTTTTTGTTTATTTTCTGTTCTCACTAAATTTTGACCACCTTCAGGTTACCTAAAAACTGGAAGGGTGGAGGTCCTCAAAAAGCAATAATGAACTTCTGAACTTACAAGTTTACATATGCCCTACATGGAAAATCAGTCTTTGGCAATGAATAAAGTCACTAGGATACTGTCTTAAAACTTCCCCCTTCCGTACCTGCACTGTCTTCTCCTCTATTTCTTCCTTTGTAACGTTTGTGGTACCTTTATGGTACAAGAAGTTCAAATCCTGATTCATGGCTAGAAGCTCTTCTCCCTGTGTTACCCTTGTGTCCACTCTGGCTGGCTGAGAGGACATATGTGCTTTTTCATTTCATCATAGTAAATATTTTTCCTAGAATATTTGCAATGACCTGAGACGGTCACAGGTAACATCCTGCAAAGACCTGGTTGTAACCCTAATCCATCTTCTTTCTCCTCATTCTCAGGAACACAAGTCACTCCATAGGGAAGAAAGGTTCCCTTACTTCTGCAGGGAGACTTCTGCTGTGTCAAGTTCCTGTGATGAATTCACAGCAAAGGCAGGATAGCAGAAAAATACTGTTTCCATTTTGTATATTTTGTATAAAAATATCTTATGTATTCCCATTTCATAAAACAAACTATTTATGAAGAGATATTTTACACTTGAGATGAATTGCATAGCCAGAAGAGGCAGATCCATGATTTTTATGACTGGCAAGTTCAATAATAGTTTTTATTTTTCCTTAAACACAAACTTCAGCTTTAGACTCGGATGCTTGGGAGCAATGAGGGCCAGAAGCACCCGAAGCACTGCAATCCATCATGGCATATTAAGAAAAGAAGAAGGAAATAAAAATCTTCTCTTCTTCTCAGGGAGGTAAGAGATTATGTATCCTATGAGGTCTAAATGAGGCTCTAATGAGACGAAACCAGATAGGATGTGTAAAGAGGAATCCTAGGTCGCAGGGATAGACACACAGCAGAAAAACTGTCAGATTTTCAAATCTTACTGCCTTCTCCCTTATGCCTCCAGGGTTTTGTTAGTCTGTTAAAGCTCCTTTAACAAAATATGTGCATTTGTCACCTGTCTCCATAAAGACTGATGACTTAGTTTAAATGGCCAGTGAAGGTGAGTTTAAACAGAACTGTTCGACTTTCCATGGAATCACACATATCCAGGATGCTCCGTCAGCTCTGCTGAGGAGGCAGTAACCTGCAGCAGGGAAGAGGAATGGACAGCTGGCGAAAGCAGCATCTTCACAGGCTCCACACAGATCTGTCAAAACTTCCCTGACCGTACTCCTACCCACTTCAGGGAACATAAATGAGAAAGGATCAAGGAGGAAGCGAGAAGAAAAGCAATAATAATATGCTAAGGTTTGCTCTCATTTTATAGATTGCTCGTAACCCATAAAGCTAGCATGATTGGAGTGGGTTTGTTTTTGTAAACCAGTTAACAAAATTAATAATAATAATAAAAAGCATATATAGCCCCATGAAAACACCCTTTAAACTGAAAGACAATATTAAACCATGATGAGGAAACTCAAATAGCAAGCATATCACCCTCATGAAAGGGAGCAGGAAGCTTGTAATATAAATGTACATCTATATTTTATTCAATAGTCTGTAGCTTACTGGCAATATTTCCTACTAAATATTATTGTCTTTGTTGGAACTTTCTGGAAATACACCATGACTGAAAATTGCACATTAGCATAAAAATAATCACTTGGGAACATGACTTTGGGTATAGTATTTTTATTGTGTGAATAGCTGTCTCTGGGGTTTTTGAGGGGTATTTGAATAAGCATAAAAGTAGCATGAAAATATTGTTGTAACAATGGTTTTTTCTTGCTCTGCACACAGCATCATCTAGCTTGCCAAGTATGTTAAAAAAGTAAATTTCAGTCTGCAATTAAGATGTATGAATAAATAAAATATTTATTATGTTCAGTGGGTTTCACAAGAATTCCTTAAGAGATAACCAGGAGAATGAACCCTGGTTCTTTAAGGCAAAAATTACTGAAACACTTCTGCAACCATCCTACCTTAACCTTCCTCTACACACAACTCAGTATTTCACCTTGTAGCAGGGATTTTATTGAAGAATTAGCATGATTTTAATTAATTTTTGCAGCCATATGCAAGCTCCCAATTAAAGGCATTATCTCCTATCCATATGTTCTTAGTTTTTCTTATTATGTTTGTTTTGCATGTTGCCAAGAGAGATACAGGTTAGATTACACTCAAAAGCAAACTCAGCCTCCTTTCTGCTGTCCGTGGATGGGTTATCTGCCTGGCGAAGCCAGCTGAAGTCTGGCAAAGCTTGTACATGGCCTTACTAGTTCCAAATCTGGCTCAAGTATTTCTGTAGCAAAACAGAGACCCATCTAACCCCATTTAATGCTGCCCCTGGTAGACCCAATCTGGCTTTGCACAGCTCCATGAGGTTTTACTCATATTCAGTGACCCTGCTCCTCAAAAGACGTATTGCTGTTGCATTCATGTGACTGAGCTCTTTGCTGACCTGAGCTGTCATTATGCATTATGGGACCCAAGAAATAGAGATCTATCCCTTGTATTTGATTGCATATTTGTTGTTTTGGAAAGGAGGACTTCCATTGCTCCGCTATGAAAGGCCTTTATGTTCACTTGCCTGGAGCCAATTGATGCAATTCAATGCAGTGTCCTTGAAGTTAGTGGAGTGATGTCAGAAGAACAGGTTACAAGGGAAAGGATTAAATGCCAAATAGTTAATTCATACTATTCTTGATCTTTTGTTATGCCATTGGCATATTTGATTTTCTAAGAAAAGGCATTTCAACCATTTCCTTGGAAAAAAAATGAAGAAAAGAGTGATTCCTATAAATATTTATAACAATGAAAACACTCACTGTATGTACGTCCATTCTGAATAAGATTTAGCAAATGGCATTCAATTCAATTAATGTTTCTCTCTTATTTCTTTCAAAACTCTTAGAAATGTTTGTTTTAATAAAATGTTCCTGTTAAACATTCTGTTTTTCCTTTTGTATGTTATTGACTGATGTTTTTTTTTTTTTTTTTTTTTTTTTTTTTTTTTTTTTTTTTTTTTTTTTTTTTGAAACAATACACCTGTGGTATATTTTAATATTAAATTAATATTTTTTTACCAAAATTTTTTAGATCCATTATACACTTCACCTGAGGGAAAATGAACAGAATAGATTTTTTAAATTTCTCTTGTAATTATGAGTGCTATTCAAAGAAGAGAAATATACCGAACATGCAATTTGGCAGTTCTCCTTTTACACCAATGGTCAAGAAAAGAAATATCTTAAAAAGTCAATTAAAGTTTGAAACATCAGAAATAATTTTCTGCTGAAAACACTGCATTCGTATGGTCTACAAAAACCCAACCCCGAGGAAGTTTAAAAGATCAGCTTTCAGGCTGCACATAATACTTGGATGTGAGCTATAAGGAAATAAGAAATTACATTGTTGTCCCCAAAGCAAGAATATTGCAAGGAAAGAAGAATGGATGAGGTATTTGATATTAGCTTGCGCTGATCATCTTCTATTCTCTTGCATTGTGTAAATAAACTCAAATAAATGTTTATCTTTCATTGCTGCCATCTCAAAGTTATATTCTTTTACATACAAAGGATCTGGGACTGAAGAAGAAATGTCTGACAGTTTGCTGCAAATACAGACTAGCCACAAGCTCCTGTGGTGGATCTATAAAATAACTGTAATCTGAAACATGATGGCTCTAAGGGTGATATTCTCTGAACACAGCTGTGTTCCATAAAAAGAAAATTCAACTGGTCATCCTAGCATTTCAATAACTGTAGGAGACATAAAAAAGAAAAAAAAAGAAAAAAAAAGAAGAAAAAAAAGATAATTCTAGGATATTGCCATCTTAATGAGTACAAAAGTGATGTTTGCTTCAGATTGAACTTAGGATAAACAAAAACAAAAGTAGTAATGCAAAGAAGAAATAGCTATCAGTCTGAACTCACTCCTCCAAATGAAAGGGGAATGCAAGACCGAGCTGCAGTGGAGATAACTATGTCACAACTATAACATCTGTAAGAGAATATTCTCAAGCCATTTTAAACAACATTCAGCCTTCCATTTATCAATGTTCAGAACTAATAAAGTTTGCAGCTCATCCAAGAATTCAATATCAGGTCGAAAATCTGACTATAACAAAGACTTCAGCACCAAAGAGCCTAAAAGATGGATAAAAATTGAGTGCTGCTGCCAGTGCACACTGGAAGGTTAACTTGATAATGCTTAATAGCATCCCCAATTGGAATTGTGTCAGAAAGAAGGGAGACCGAGAAGAACTGAACCTCTGGGAATTCGTGAACTGATTGCCCCTTGTAGTAGAGGGAAATCTATTTGCAGAAACAAATTGACCTTGCCAGCGAGATAGAGACACAGATGCTAAATGATGTAACCAGGCTCCAAATCTGCTGAATCACATGTTGCTCCTGCAACAGCAAAGAAAATCATGGCTTCTTTTCCTCAGATCAGAATGCTTGTTTACCAGGGCTATTTTTACAGAGAGAGAGAAAAGAAAAAAAAAAAAAGAAAACACTATCTGGTTTGATAATATATATCAATTATAAGATGTATCAAATATAAGTAAATCATCGGCATAT
Source organism: Nothocercus julius (assembly GCA_013398735.1). NCBI lineage: Eukaryota > Metazoa > Chordata > Aves > Tinamiformes > Tinamidae > Nothocercus > Nothocercus julius. The sequence goes on from VZSV01000069.1 coordinate 835,259, forward strand.
AAAAACCTCATTGTCGATTATCATTGTATTTCATAATTGTATTAGCTTCTCTGTTCTTAAGGCCCAGTTGTTATGTCATAATTTCAATTTACCTTAAAATATAGATACAAATATATATATGTGTGCATATAAATTTGCCCGTTCTTCGCGATACCAAAAGAATATTTAAAGCCTGTAAACAGGCTGTAGTAAAACAAAAGCAAAAAAAGTCTCATTTGTAAGTCCCATTTGTGAAAGACATGAAACATGCAAAACACAGACCAAATCTGTTTTTAAACTTTTCATGTTTTTGATACTTTTTTTTTTTTTTTT
>VZSV01000069.1:835915-880437 GCA_013398735.1 Nothocercus julius
GTAAATGAATTCTACAGGAAACTTCAAATTTTCACAAAGCTTCCCTTACAATACCCAATTTTCGGGTGAAAGTCAAAACATTAAATGATTAATTTTTTTAGTGAATTACTTCTTACTCAAAAAATCACAGACGATATGATCAAGAAAAAAGGTATTAACTGTGGTATATCTGCTTTTACAATTTGAAAATACAACTGGTTATTTATAGGAGCATGCTTTTGTTAACAAGTCTCTGAGGAACAAATGAAAAATTTCTCCACTGAGACGATCCACTGAGATCTCCACTGAGATTTCCACAAAGAGCCTCAGAGACCCAGGAGAACTTACCTAGGTTCAGATTTGGAAAACAGAGCAGAAACACAAATGTAAAGTGGTTAAAATTACCTAATACATTTAATGAATCAAAACATCATGCCATGACTGCACTGTTGTATTATTTCTTTCAGCATATAACCAGTGTTTGGTTAATTTTTCCCTTCAGCCTCTTGTTGTTTCTATTGGAGTATCTCCATGGTTTCCATCTAGCTTGATATAACTCATCATTAGATATAACAAATAGGAGTGGTACATTCATGCAGCACAAAGCAGCATAATTCAGGTGTTAGTAATACAAGTCACAAAAAGTAGTATACGTCTGCAAACACAATTTTAATTAGGCTAACTTGTTCCACCACTGATAACAAACATTTTTTTCCTTCCTTATGTACGTCAATATACGGCAGGATCAGAAAGATATTGTGGTCAATGTCTGGGCTGCAGTAGGTCTGTGTGTTCAGTGTTCTTACCAGGCACACTGGTCATCTTTGCAAAACCACTCTTCTGAAAAACAAATGGTTTAGTAAAGTTAAATGCTTCAGTCACCTGCCTGGTGTTAGCAGACTGAGCTATTCCTGTCTTGGGATTCACATAGGATAATATTGGCTACTAGAAAAAGGAATAGGCTAAAACCTAGTCTAATTCCTTTTACTCCAGAACACCTTAGCCCAGCTCAGTTTTTGATAATACTCATGTCACACATACACAGCCTAAGGGAAGAGGCCAAGATCCACTAGCATCCATGTCCAGCATTGCCCTTCTCATTCTGGTCCACTAAATTTGAACAGTAGAATCAGGCTCAGTCCCCTTTCGTAACAAAGCTGCTAAGGGGCAATTGCTCCCTCCATTCATTCACAGGGAAGTTGGATAATGGAGGCATAATTCACAAAGAGGTCTACTAAGCTTTCCAAAAGAAGAGGTTCATAATGGAAAAGCTTTGGCTAATTGGATTAAAAAGCCTGGCCTGATTATCTGCAAAATCATGGCAGTGACCAGTTGTTATCAAGGACACAATTTTCTGCACTCAACCATAGGTGGTTATAATATAACCATCTACACTTTAGCTAGTATCCTGGGTACTCTGAACAGAGACAGTCAACGTTTTGAATGTAATCTGTTGACTTATTCTATCATGAGTATAAGTTTATAAAGTGCATTAGTATTTGTATTCTGATATTTCTCGGAGGTATTAATTGAAGTTCCATGTTATTAACACTATCAAGATACATGACAGTTCTGTATGGCCAAAAGTACAATCTAAGTATGGTTACCTGGAATACAGTCAATACCAATTCCTTCAAAGCAGACTCACAGAATATTTGCTTGCCTAGGTGCAGATATCAATATAGTTTGAGTCAGCAATTCACTTTTGACCTCAAAAGCCACCCAACAAGCCTGGTAAGCACACAAAGGGTTGGCTTCCTTTATCTTAGCTGCTCTGTTATCTTACCTAGATGAGGTATCTTACCTACACTTACACTTATTCAAACTAGCTAGCTTAAGTGACTCCAGATGTGAGCTAAGAGAACTGGATAAAACAGACAGGAGCAACACAAGCACTCAAATGATCTGCCTTCGTGAGAAGCAATTAAATCAGTATGTTTAACTATTGTTTAACTACTTCAACATATTTTTGAGGACTTTGTGGAAGAAAAAAGGTTAAGGTGGTATTTAAAGGACAACCACATCATGGTAAATATTGCTATGATTTTGAAAGACATCTCATGAATTCTCTAGATTCCCTCCATCCTCTCTCCAAGTCTCCTTACAACTCTTTTCTTCAAATATTTTAATTTTGTATTTCTAAACAGACAAATGGAAGATTACAAAAGTATGTCAATTATATAATGTATTATATTTACAAGCCTCCTTTTTGTCAAGTCACTCAAGGCACTATACGGACAATTAAAATGAAATTATAATCACACAGATTGTTATGAATGTATGTTATTAGACAATTAAAGAAAAAATCTAACCCTTCAAATTAGTCTAAAAATAAATAAATGTGGTATTATTAAGAGTAAATAGTAGAACAAAACTTCTAGTTGTTTGTCATAGTGCTATTTCAGGAAGTTAGAATATACTCTTTGTATATAATTTCTTTAGTATTTCTATATTTCTATACATATTATGTCTGAACATGCTTATGGAAGTGAGACTTCAGAGACTTAGGGTGAGAAAGGAATAAATTTCACCTAAGTTTAGGTATCTGTAGCGTCTATATCTACTTCTGAACTAATCACCTGTTTTTTGTTTGTTTTTGTTTTTTGTTTTTTTTTTTCATTATTAGAGAAGAAGTAAGGGATCATCTCATCTCATCTTATCTGCTTGAAATATGAGGAAATAAGTGTCAGGCACTTCTGTTCTTTGAGAAAAAAAAGAAAACTATTTTTGTTACTTTTTTAAAAGAAAAAAAAAATGGTAAAGTGGTATTCTTGATAAAATGTGGTCATTGATAAAATTCCATGGTCACCTGGAAATCATTAAACAGTGAAGAATGAGAAAACACAGAAAATCTTTCAAGGCTGAAACCTAAGTCAACCAAATCTCAACCATGAACAGTAATTGTCTACCCTGGCCTTAAATACTTCCAGTGACGGAAATTACATACATTGCATAATTGTTGCAGGCACACTATTAAGTGCTTCCTGATCCTTACTATGAAGAGTGTTCCACAAGTCCAATATAAATCTTCATAGCTAGAATTTAAGCCCATAATTTCTTACTCTATCTAAGGTCATGGAGAAGAGTTCACTTCCTTGCCTGCAGCAACCTTTCTGTATATTTGAAGACCACTGTCATGTCTACATTTGATCTTTTTGGTTAGTTTATAACTGTAGACTTTCTTGTTAACAACGACAATTCAAAATATTTTAGAGTATGTTTTTCTTTTTAAAAAAAAGGTTAAAAAGTTAAAAGTTTAAGAATTTGAAATGGATTTTAATTTCTTTGGATTAGTTTAATGAATACTGCCCCAGCTGAAAAACCTTTAGGATCTCTTTGTTGAAGTGGCTTAAAGTAATATGCTTTAGTGTATAATTGGAACAATCTAAGGGCATGCACAGGATCAGTGACTGGTCGAAGCAACAAGTTGATTACTTTTGAAAGTACTACTTATTCTTTTTGAAATATTTGAAAGTATTACCTATTCTTTTCAATAAGTTAACACAATTAGAAACACCAGTAATATAAATCTGTTCCTACCATTTAATTTTTTCCATCTGATTTATCCAGAGGTTCACATGAATTTATAAAGACATGAAAATAAGGGGGTAGAAAAATGACAGCTCCCATTTAGGAAGAACTCACTTCAGGTAAGCAATCTCTACTTTCACTATTTCAACATTAAAGATATTCTTCACTTCATCAGAAAATCAGACCCAGACAGGCAGAAATAATTAAATTCAAAAGAGAGAAAATGGAAACATTTTTGATAATAGTTCCTTTTCCATTTTTGTCCCTTGGTCTTCTTAGATGAACCCAATTTCCTTTTCTAAAGCCTAAAACTGGATTGTAAATTCTAAGTGATTTTAGCTTTTGTGCTGGAACACAGGTGCTGCTGGTTACTTCTATTTCTCCTCCTCCTTCCCGCACAACCGTAAAACAGAAGGTTTGGAAGGGTACTACTTTCAAAGATTAAAAAGAAAGCAAGAGAGAGAGTCCGTCTATAGATACTTTAAGGTTTCACACGTAGCATATGTATTACGGCTTAGAGGAAGAGGAATGTTGGTTGTCAGAGTGCAAAGAAAATTCAAGATCTCTCTGTGTTAAGCTTCCCTTCACAATAGCTACCTTTGATGTAGCCCTCAAGGATAATAGATTTTGATCAGAACTGGGGGGAGGACAGGAAGAGAGAATAAAAGACATTTTCACAAACAATATTCAAACAAGAGGGAAAGATGACCTTGATCTCAGGAAATGCTTTTGAGGTACCTGTCATGAGTTGAGCAAATGAGATCACTGGTGTATATCATTCAGATTCAAAATCAAGTATAGATCAAAAAGAAAACAAGGTAAAGGCCTCAATTTATTTGTTCCTTCACTACCTTAAAACAAAGTACGAATGGTGCATTTCAGAGAAAAGTAGCAAGGAAGACCATAGGCTGGAAAAAGAATAATCTCAGTCCCTCTCCTATTGCTTAGACCACATTTTTACTGAAAATCCTGAATAGCGGGGACCTGCAGTCTTGTTGCCCTATCAGTAGCTCAGGGCTGACACTGTGCACAGGAATGATTATGGCTGTGCCTCATCTTAACTAATGGCATGAGGTAGAGCCCTAATCTAATGATCTTTCCAACTGGCACTGGGTAGGAGGAGATTTGTCCTCCCATTTGGGCCACATTCTAGGATTTCATTTTTTCTGATAACCCAGGCATAGAGTTTCAGCGAGGAAGAGAGAGGAAGAAGAAAAAAAAAAAAATAAAAGCAAATGAGACAAAAGCAAAAAACCCATGGCTGTGACATGATTCTGATCAGCAATTCTTAATATCATTTTGTAATAAAGATGAAATCTACTCTTATGTCTCCTTGCTCAAAACAAGTTTGTTGTCCCAAGAAGAATTAGCATCTTCAGTGAATGAGTCAGTTCTTCCTACAAAAGGACAGAATTTTCAACAGATTTGGATGCCTATCTTCTGGTGAAGACCTATCATGAATCATCGGATGGAGTTTGCTCTCATTCTCTTCACCCACTATTTGTCACAGAGGACTCAAAAAAAAAAAAAAAAAAAATGTAGCTTAGATCAATCAGTCTCTTTTTAGATGTTATAAATGAGCAAGCAGAATCGCAACCCTTGGCTGGATGGCTCCCTCTGAAGCATTTTAACGTCTATCTACCCTATGAGTAACCAGCCTCACAGAGTAAGAGAATGCCTTGTACAACCTAACTTTCCTATAATGTAGCAGGCACAGTTTTTTGCCTTTTCTGAACAAACCCATTGATGTCAAAGAACGGAATTATGTGAGGAAAACTGCAGAATTGGGACCATACATTCTGAAACAAGAGAGAACTAGAAAGCCTCCTTAAAGAGTTTAATAGGGAATGATATCCCCATTTTAACAATTTATAGGATGGTTAAAAAAGCAATTTTAGAAAGAAGCTCATTTTCTATTAAATTCTATAGGTTTTTTAGAGTCATTTCTATGGAACTTGGTATTTCTGTTTCTATAATTTATGTTGCACTTCAGTTCTATAAAATTTCACTGTTTTATTCTTACTAAATCCAACAGGTTTTTCCAGAAGGACCTACAGCTTCCTATTTTTAATGCATTTTGGTGTGGAAGAGCTGTCAGATTTTTCTTTTTTTGAAAAATTGCGGCAAAATGTCAGATGTCATAAAATTCAGTGATCAGTGCAGAGTTAAAAGAATTCATAGCTTGATTTTTCACTCCTACATTTCTGGTAAGTGGTTTCTTATTTAGCTGTTGATAAACATGCAAAAACACACAAAAAAAAACAAGACAAAACCACACACAAAAATTGATTATTATAGAATAAGAAAAAAATAAAGGTCTCCGCTATACTTGATACGCCTGGCGTAGCACAAGGTAAGCTCTGTATTGCACGCTGCATCGTGCTTCTCATCATCTTAGATGAATGGCCAAAATCCCTGCAAAGCATACGGCTTCAGCAAATTAACAGATTCTGGTGCTGCTCACTAATGAGGAGAAAACAAACAAACAAAAACAAACATATTAGTCCATCACTAAGTAAAGGGCATTGTATGACAGCAACAAAATAAACAGATAAATCAGTTAAATCCAATAACCCTGCCAAATAAATCATAAGCTCAGTGACAATGAAATGTAGTCTCCTTTGACTCATAAATATCATCACATCCTTCCAGGCCAAAATACATACTTCAGAAAGGCTTCCACATAGTTGTGATATTTTAAGTCAACAATAGGTTGCATTTAATATAAGAAAAAGTAATTTAACAAGATGAAGAAGATCTGTTCATTTCTCCTAACTGATTAAAAAGTATCTATCTGCCAGAAAAGGACACTATAATCGTGTGATCAAAGGTCCTCAGACAAAGTGTGAAATAAGTTTTGGTCCAAGACACATATTGACATTTGTTTGACACAGTCAGGCATCTGAGCTGCTTGGTGGATTTCTATCAATTGCTCAGGAACAAAACTCTTACTTAGACTGTCTACTAAATTCTAACATTAAGACTTCCTGCACACCCCTTTCTTCACTTAGATACTTTTGTTAATACAAACATGCATGTTGTACTTATCCTTCCACAGCACTGGCCTTTTCCCCTGAAATATGGAATTTAAAAAGTCAGAGCAAAGTTTAAAGGTATTATTGTTTTGATTTTTCAGAAACTTGACAAAAATCATCCAGAAATGACGTCATTGATTGTTGAAGTGCCATGGAACAGCAATTGTGTGAGATTTCTTGCCAAGACATCATTTTCCATCCAAAGTTAACACGATGAGAAGTTCTGGGAGAAGAGGAAGAGTATCTGAGATAGATGAATAGAAGGATATTTCCAGTAAGCACTTCTATTTCTAACTAAGCTTGCTAAGTTTATAGCATCCTTACAGTCCTAAGCAGACCCTGAACTTCTTAGTTAGTTTAGTGAGATTTTGGAAAAACGTTGGCTACTTTCCTGTAGCCTTTCCTTTCCTCAGGCAGCTAAAGGCAGTGGGAAGTGAAATTGCAAGTCTTGTTTAATCTGAGATCCACAGATTCCTTACCTCAGATGGAGAAAAACAAACAAACAGAAAAAAAAAAGCACCCATTCCCTGTTCCTCAAGAAGAAGAAGAAGAAAAAAAAAAAGTGTCAGGAAGCTTCATCCATTAAAAATAAAATAAGAAAATTAGCAAAAGTATTTATGCACAAATATGCTGATACAGGTAAGTTCAAAAACATGGATATCCAAACAGAAGTTTAACACCAGATTTAGAAATACAGCGGGCTTATGAATGATGTCTTGTCATCCATATTGTGATATTTCTAGAAATAATTTGTTTCCAAATGGCAGAGACTAATTTTGTGATTTCTTGTAACTTAGAGGTTAGCGCCAAGTCTTAGTTCATGACTCATAAATTTTCCACAGTTGGAAGCGTGAGTTGGTAATCTCCCTCTTTTGTTCTGATGCAGCCAAAGCCTACTTAGATTAGGAGACTAACAGAAAAGCAACGCAAAGTTTTAAGACTTCATCTATAAGTAATTTCTCTTCAGAAGAAGTTCACTGTTGCTTTTAGGTATTGTTCTATCGCCTCAGAACTCTAAAGTGAGATAATTATTTGGATTCTGCTGAATTACTCACAATGCACACACTGCTGAGCAAAAACCTACTTGACTCTCCTTTGGAAAGCTTAGTGAGAATAATTATCTAATTTACAGACACTGCAGAAAATGACTGTAATGAATGATGGTCCCTGTTCAGAAGAGAATGAATACAAGCAGACTAAAATACAGTTAATTGTACAGAATGGGAAGGGGAGAGTGCAGGGGGACAGAAATAGGAGGCAATTTACAAAAGAAAACATGCTTCAGAGAGACATCTCTAAAATCCATCTCTAAATATAGAATGATGATAGACAAGGAAACCAAGCCCACACATTTGAACATCTTTGTGACTTGAAATCCATGTCCAAACTATACATCTGGTACTCATCTCTAACAGGAAATGTAAACTTCCGTACCAACTCATCACAACTGGATTATAATCAAGTATTTAGAAGAAAAAAAAAGTGAAATAAATGTTAAGATTAGTATATCAGAATGATAAGGTATAGCAAAATATAGGGGGAAATATAGAAGAAAGTCAGAAAGCAACTGCATTCTTACAGAAAATGGATTGTGTAAAATATAAGTTTGATTTTCACAAGACTTACAGACCCACTACCAGGGACAACTGTCTGTCATTTGTTAAAGATGTGAAGCATTTCAATATCAATGCTGTGCTTGGTAAGTGACCACTTTCTTGTGACAATAGTAACACAAGTGAAGTATTTGAATCTGCTGCCAGCAAAAAAATAAGATTCCTATAATAGCTACAGAGAGATTATTTATATATATGTATATATATACATATTATATATATGTAAAGACAAAACTAAAGAACTACTTCAGTCACTCTAGATTTAGCTTTTTTTCATTAAGGCCATTACAGAAACAACGTTGTCCTGAATAATGAACTGAAAATTTTACCTGAAGTAATCAATCAGGTGTTGAAACAAGAAATCAAAAGATTTAGCCATAGTTCTGAATACAATTTCAGTGAATCTTAGGACTTCTTATAAGATCAGCAATGTCTTGCTTATAAATCAAGAATATTAAATAATCAACTCAATGGATTATCAGCTTTGGAAAGATCTTTTAGAAATGAAATAAAATGCCATGTCCAACATTCATGCACCTTTGTAATGTGGCTTCAGACCTCTTCTTGCCTGTGAGCACACGCACAGCTATAGCTGCCAAGTATGCAGACAGTTTGCTACTGAACCAAATTTGGAAGGTAAAAGAGCACAGTGAACCTTCTAAGAATGAATATCCTTATATTACTTGGCTTAGTATAGATAGAAATTCTCCTCAATATAAATTTCTTTCCTAAAATTAACGGGAAACAAAACTGGGAGGGAGGTGGGAAGAATGACTTGAATTTTCGAGGAACTTTTCCAAGTGTTCATTGTTCTGACCAAGCTAAAAAAAAAAAAAAAAAAAAAAAAAAAAAAAGACCAGAAAAGAAAAATAAGTTTTAGCTTACTTTATTCATCTTCTGCTGAATTACAACTAAATAATGAAATCAAGTTCTCTGCTTTGATTTAGCTGCCATTAAACTGTTAAAGCTGTCCATCAACTGATACAGGTTTAAATAGAAGCCTTCACAACAAGCATCTGGAAGATAAATAAGGAACGACGCTACTACTGATATTGCTTGTTCTGTGTTGGAACGCAGTATAACAAGTTGCAAGTGAATTTTTGGTATTCTTGGCTGGTCCTCGTGTATCTGGATATTCACTTGCAAAAAAAAAAAAGTGTAAAAAGAGAGTATCTTTACAACTCTCATCAATGGAAAAAAAAAAGACGGTGAAACTCCCAGAGGGCTGGAGAGAGATATATTAATACATTCTGACTGTATCAAGTGAGGAGTCTGGAGAGTTCTTGAAATATGAAGTCTACGCTGTTGACAGACTGACTCCATGGCTACACATGGTACAGGACAGATATGACAAAGACATGGTGTTGAGGAGAGGTGCAGCATCCTATGAGGTGTACGAAACAAAGGGCAAGAAAGGAAATTCTGTAACTGGACATAGAAGAAAGATTTATGCACTGTGATGGTGTTAAGCATTAAAATAAGTTACCCCAAGTGTCTGTAGAATCACCATCCTTAGATACTTCAGTTTGGCTGGATAAGGTCCTGATCAATTTGATCTATCTTTTCTAGCTCTTCTCTGAGCTGGCAGTTCTGCAGAAATATAAGTTCTTCTATGATTCTATCTTATTAATCTCCCCACACTGGGATAGACATATTGCCCATGAAGCATGTACTCCCTTCATGTGTAAAGTCCTGATAAACTGGATAAATGATTTTATAACAAATTTTCTAATATAAGGTATTTTTTTTGGAAACTTTGAAACTGTTTCTCAAAATTTATTTTTTCTCCATTGAGTATGAAAGTTACTAGTTTACTTGCCAACATCTGATTTTGGATATATAAAACTAGAAGAAAAAAATCTTATTCCTTATGCATAAGGGAGCTTATACAGCCATGAACATGAACTCAGCACTTATTTCTGCAAATTGGCACTTGCAGAGTATCATCCTATATTCCTTCATCCTAAAAGATCAGTATTTTTCAAGTGATTTTTATCTTCATTTTGGTAATAAAAGTGAGAGAAAAACAGCAATTCATTTTAATGATCAACATAATATTATACTGTTTTGAATACAAAGGCACGTCTTTCATTTAATCATCAGCCATAAAGATAGTCTTTCTTACTTCATCTAGGAGAGTTAGGGAATTGTTAGGCTTTACTGTAAGCTCCTGTGCATCACATTTCATAAGGATAAGGTTAATTCTAGTGATTTTATTTGGATAGAACACAGCTACTCTGAAAAAGCCTCCAGGGTGGGGGTACTAGTGGCAGAACTTGGGTAGAATTCAGTTTCTCAGTGTTCCAGTGTACAATAAATACTTCAACTGTGAAGCAGTTCCACTTCTCAGTGATCCAAGGGCTGTACAGCCTAGTAGCCACTAAAGGGAAACAGTTATCAAAGCTAGAATATGATCTGAGAGAAACAAAATCAACAGAAAACAAAGTAGAGCCTTTATTTATTTATTTTTAAAAGGTATATCCAGTGTGAAAGATCTTATTTATCAAAAAATGCACATGTGGTCTTTCTCTGAAGTCCTGATCCAGAAGCTTTTCTGAAAAGAGGCCAGAAAAGGGCCATATAGAGGGCTACATAACAGTGCCCGAGGAAAACGGATAAAGGAGCTTTCCTATGTGAATTATCGCAGAAATCTGAGTTTGTCAGTCCATTTACAACTTGAATAGTTTGTTTAACATGTCCTTCCTCTGACAAATTTAAAAAATGCAGACCAAAAATTTATTTTTATGCTTTAGAGGCTGTGAGTGTCCAAACATGTAATAATGGGCACAATTGTGGTAATGGTGAAACAGATCTTCTTACCACAAAATTAACATTTTTCCTGCTCCCAAAGTTACATTGTCCTAATATTCTCTCATTTATGCAACCTGTCTATCTTCATATCAATTCAGTTGTGAATAATGGGTACAAAACCCTTTAACAGTTGATCATGCAGCAATTCCTTCTTTCAGAGACAGTATTGTACTAAAATGGGAAAAAAAAAAAAAAAATACAGCCATACAACACAAGAAAAGGGAGAAAGAAAAAAACACACACAGAGATGAGATACTTGGTGATGAGATCCCATTCTCAGTTTGCATTTAGCCAGTGAAATGTGTTTTCACTTGTGGGAGGTGAAGACTATACTGCAGCATGGTCAAAATGCTGAGGTGCTGCATAACAATCTTCATACAATCTGTCATCAAATAAAACAGGAAAAAGAAAAAAAAGAAAAGTAACAGATAGATTAAGCAACCATCCTGTTTGTGTTGAAGTACATGTATAATTTTTTCCTGGGAATTTTATTACCAATATTTACATTTTTAATGTCAAATTGGCATTTGCATTTTAAAAAATTGTGTTTTCAGACCATGAGTTCAGTCTAGAATCTCCAACAAATGTTGGAGGAGTCCCTAGAAGTTACTGACACATAAATCTTTTTTTTTTTTTTCAAATGTAGAATTCTATCCAAACAGTTAAAAAGCATTTTTCTATAAGTGTTTCCTAATCAAACATCATTGGGTGATATGAGAGGAAATTATTTAGCTCCTTTTCTCATCCAATAGTTGGTATTATTTCAGAACATTTCTTAACACAGAGCAGGAAATATTAGAGGGTTGAACTAAGGGATAATCAGTTCCCCTAGACAAGTAACCCACCTATTTTTTTTTTTTTTTGGCTCCAGAAAGAAGAGTCATTGAATAGAACCTATGAAATAGAGTGTTATTTTACCTGTTTGTGTTCTGAGTCTGATTTATCCCGCATCTCTGTGATGTTTCCAGAATTTTGCAGCAAAATAAAGCCTGTCAGTTATAGTGAGTCAGTAAGATCAAAATGGAATAAATACTGTCACTGGATCATAAAATTTCCAGACGCAAGACTGACTAAACTCTCTTTTTTTTTTTTTTTTTGATGTATTTAAAACTTGTGATGTATTTAAAACAAAAACAAGAGTAAGAATTTTTCTGAAGTATAGAAAACTCAGGAGAAAGCATAATAGATGTAAAAAGAGTCTGGAACATAGTTTTTTTTTTTCATGCACTATATTCCTGCGGTGCAAATTCTTTCTTTTATGTTTGATCTCAAGTCCAGAATAACTGCTGTGGTTTCTTGGATTGCCAAAAGTCATCTTTGGTCTCCAGGAAGAAAAAAAAACAAACAAACAAAAAAACAACAAAAAAAAACCTGGTCTCCTTCTTTCTCAGCATTTTCTGACCTCAGCTATGCTATAGGTTACATCTCTGCCGTTGTCCACGTGCCCAACTGTGCATTCTAGCAGCATCTTTCTATGATTGTAGCCTGTGAAAAAGGTAAACAGTACTGCAATCTGTCATGAATATGCTAAAAATAATCACAGCTTTATTATGTTATACTCTTCCTTGATACACTTGGTGAGTATATATGTATGTGTGGAGGACTCCTGGATGTTCCGTATTCCATACAGTGCTAGTGCAAACCATCTTGCTTTTAGAGTGATTTCAACAGTGTAAGCCTGGAGATTAACCTGCTGCTAGCAGAGATTGACACTATAGCCATGGATGAGACTTTATCCAGAGTTTTTAGACAAATATACAAAGATTTCAAAGATTTCTTTAAACAGACCAAAAGAACATTAGTCATTGAAGCTATATTTTACTACACTCCAGAGAAAAACAAAGCATATTTTTAAATACAGAAACTTATGCTATATAAAAAAGACCTAACAAAAGGTTCAGGAAACATAATACTGTACTGTATTCTTCCCTCTGGGCTACCTCTCCATTCCATAGCTTGTTTTTTTGGAGAAGATGTGGAGCGAATCAATTGTTCATAATTCCCTTTGGGTAACAGGAGATTTCAATGTTCTAATAAACTTCAATGTTTATTAGACTTTGATATGGAAACGGACTGGTGTCATTCTCTGCCTTGTGGGTAATGGCAGTGGCATCCCATCTTTACATCACACTTACCCCAAAACAACAACAAAAAAAGTGCAACAAAAAAAAGTGAAGAGGGATATTCTGTTCTGTCTAATGGAGTTTTGGTTACATTAGAAACCTGGCACTTAGAGGTATAAGCTCAAAATACTCGTGGAGGCTGTCCTGTAAAGTAACAGAATATTCTGGATAATCTGTAACTGTGAAATCTGTGAAAATATATATATATATTTGTATAAAACAAATTAAAATCACAGACAACTAAGCCAGGTGCTAAGACTGTTCTGAGGTTGCTTATATTTGTGTCCAAAAATTGCTGTCAGGTACAGCTGAGAGGAGGCTGTTCCATCAGATATAGTAGAGATCTTTCGAGCATGCCTGTGAGAAGGTTTCAGAAATCTGAAAATTTCAGAAATCTCTTTACTGAGAACTACAAGCCAAATCCTAGCTCTTCCAATGTCCTGTTCCCAAGGGTTAGCCAAGCTGTCCTAAATGTCACTGGGTTGATGGTAGTCTTTAGGATTCCATAAACATGTGCAGAGAAGAAAACAGGATATAATTCCTAAGATTTAATTTTAGGGGGAAATATTAACATTGAAATAAAGCTATAAACATGCTGGCATCATTGGCTGTGTCTAGATTAGAATTTTTATATGGCTCATTGTTCTGGAGTGAATCTGATCTTTCCCATCTACTGTACTGTGGTTGATAGCATGGAACAATTTCATCTGGAAGGAATCCAATTCACGTGTTTGAAGCTAAATTAGAAAACTTGTTCCAGGAATATATCTACCATATTCTGACTTCTAATGATGTCGATGGACCCAGATTTGAGAGTTGGAAATAAAAAAAAATAAATAAACAAAACATGAAGTATGATCTGTGTCCTCAGCACCAACTGTTTCATTCTACAAATACACTCACTACATGCTAATGTAAATACCTCTACTGCATTCTCTAATTATTTATGTTCTAGGATGTCAGACTGACTGCTGGGTTGCTGTTGTCTTTGGCAATTCTTTTCACATTCACCTTCATAAACTCAGGGACACAGTACAAAAATGCCTTTATGAAATACGTTCTCTTCTCCTACACCTATCAAGATAAATTTACTGAGATCTTTTCTATTTCTTAAAGAGACACAGGGAAATGTGAAGCCTGAAAAGATTTCTTGGCATAAGATATCTTGGCTTTAGATATCTTAAACATTATGCATTTAAAAAAAAAAAAAAATGTTTCTTAGCCCACCTTATTCATCACGTTAACAAGTTTAAAGACAGAAAAAAAGTTATTGTCTTTGAAAATTATTTTATTTTAGGGGTAAGGGAGAGATGACCTATGACTTTATAATCATGGAGTGAATGGCTAGCAACATACCTAACAGAAGTAATAAGTGTTCAGTTGGGACCCATCAAACAATAATCTGACAATCAAGAATATTGGTGCTAGTGCTTGTGTCCAGAGAACAGAGTATGTCCCATTTGCTCAGCATCAGCCCCAAATAAAAAGTTCCAAAATGTTGACTAATTTGAGTAAAGTAATATATATATATATATATATATATATATAAAATCCTTCTGATTATTGCTCTGTGAAGACTCAAAGCTGCCCATCGTCTCTAACAGTCCATCTGCCAAGGCAGAGAATGTATTTCATAAAGCAAGCTTGTCATCAGGCCGTAACGAGCAGGATTAGCTTCCATCATTAACAGCACCTTTAATAAGATAGTTCATTTTCTCTCAGAATTCTGGTAATTATAGGTTTCCCCTCTAGCACCTCCATCTCTCTAGCAATTCTCATAAATCTAATTTCCCAGTTTACATGTTTTTTTCATTGGGTCATCTTCTCATTGTTTAGCAGGTCTCATGCGCTTTTCATAGCATAACCCTCTTGAACTTTATTTCCAATAATGATGTCATTTACTTGCTGACTTATCTGACTTCACTTATTTAATTGCTAAATGAGTAACTGTAAGTAGAAGCAATCAAACTACATTACCTAAACAAAACTGAAAATGCCAGTTTACACAGGTATAATATTCCTGTATGTCCATTTGAACTTCAGAGAGCTAATGGATTTCTTTTCTTTTCTTTTTTTTTTTTTTTTTTTAGTGCAGGATTATAGACCAAGTAATTGATCTTGGTATTGGATAAGAATCCTTAAGCTTCTGACCTAAATTAAAAGTTGTCTATGACCTAGAAGTCACCTTAATAAAAGGAGAGTTGTAAGGACTTCTGTTTGAAGATACTTCTGTGTTTCACTCTCTGACCCTGACTCATCTTTGTCCAGAAGAGTCTATATATTTTCAACCTGTTTGCATAGGCACTGAACTGTTTTCCCTCTTCTTTAAACTCTATGATGTGACATCTGCATTAGCAGAAAAAGAATAAACAGATCACACATGTTAGGACATATTAAAATACAACAGAAGTAAAACTTTAGTGTTGGAAAATGTAGGCTGTATGAGGGAAGTCCCAGGTGGGACTGGAGGAGTGACTACAACTGTTTCTTCCCCAGTACCAAAGCAGATATTTTCAAAGGTCGTTATGAGAATGTGCACTATACTTGTGCTGAACATAACCTGTGCTGTTGTGAAGCCACTGCAACATTAGCTTGTTTGATTTGCTAGGTGGGGGTAGTGTAAGCCCTTAAAAGAGCTTGGGATAGCTAAGACATCTATTCCTTTGGCAGGTGTGCATGTACCTTCTAGGCATGTAAGACTGCTCAATATAATTAGCCAACAAACATGATTTTGTGATAAAAATTGTTGCTCGGCTGAACTGACAGCCTGCTGTTACTGTTGCTTACACATTGTGTATGACTTGGGAGCTCTCGCTCAGTCTAGTTCAGTCTGTAGGAAGATCCTTAAGTAGCTATGACATACAGAGATGCGTATAAATAACATACTATCACCTGCCTGTAAAAAACTCTTCCTTTCAATTTTAGAAAAAGCAATGGCAGGACAGGTATGATAATACAAGAAATGAATGAACTTGTCCTGGAATTGTGAAACTTATTTGATCAAAGAAGGGGTAGACTGGACGGCAGTATCAGAGCCCTTTCTATTCAGGCTTACAGAAGCTTTGAGGTGCAATTCTAGCTATTTTCTTGAAGAAATATATTATTCTTGATAATGGGGTACAAAGTTATTTCTCCTCTATAAAAAAAGTGGATCTTTAAAATATCCAAAAGCTCTATTCACAGAATCCCAGAATGGTTGAGGTTGGAAGGGACCTCTAGAGACCATCCAGTCCAACCCCCTGCTCCAGCAGGGACACCCAGAGCACGGGGCACAGGGTGGCAGCCAGGCGGGTTGGGAAGGTCTCCAGAGAAGGAGCCTGCACAGCCTCTCTGGGCAGCCTGTGCCAGGGCTCTGCCACCCTCACAGCAAAGAAGTTCTTCCTCATATGGAGATGGAACTTCCTGTGTTTCAATTTGTACCCACTACCCCTTGTCCTGTTACTGGCCACCACCGAGAAGAGTTTGGCCCCATCCTCTGTGCCTTCTCCCCTCAGGCACTTGTACATATTGATCAGATCTCCTCTCAATCTTCTCCAGGCTAAACAGGTCCAGCTCGCTTAGTTTTTCCTCGTTAAGATAGATGCTCCAGTCCTATAATCAACTTTGTCACTCTGCACTGGACCCTCTCTAGAAGCCCCATGTCCTTCTTGCCCTGGGGATCCCAGAACTGCACCCAATACTTCAGGTGCGGCCTCCCCAGAGCTAAGTGGAGGGGCAGGATCCCCTCCGTCAACCTGCTGGCAACACTTGCCAGCACTTGACCACTGATTTCAGTGAGAAATCACCAGTGGCACATCTCTTCTGTAGAAAAAATAAAACATTCTATTCTAGCTATTATGAATGTTTTCACCTGATGCTCCTTGACCAGATTGATATTGTTTTTTTCTCATCAAAACATAATTGCATTAGACCCTTGCAGGAAAGGATCAGAACAAAAATTACTTGCTATTTACAGCACCAAGTATTTTTGCCTTGAATTGAACAGTTACTAAGCTTTGAGGAAACTCTCCAAAGTTCTGATTTACCTAGGTACATACTTTCTCTGCTCACTACACAAACATCAACATTTCTAGCTTTAATTTTTTGCAGAACCTCCTCAGCAAGCATTTGAACATGGGAATTTTTTTTTGCTAACGCTATTGGGCTGCAATGCAAATATTCATGATGTAGAAAGACTTTCAAGAAAACAGCAAGAGATGTACAGATGAATAGCATTGCTTTTAATTATGACGCTGATACCAAGTGTGGCAATTTAACTAGTCATTGACTTTCAGAGTGAGGCAATTTTACTAGTCATTGACTTCCAGAATCTATACAATGGACAGCTCCTACTTCATTAGATTCACCATATGTATGTGATAGACTGGAACATATGAAAGGAGAAATCTCTACATCTTCTCTCAGTGATAGAATGGGTTTATATCCTCCCCTAGAATCCAGGAAAATAAAGAACAGACTTTCTGAGGAAACATACCTTTTAAGAAAATCTGTTATTTAACTTGGAGGGCAGAAGAGACCAAATTATCTTTGCTCATCAGAATAAAATTTATGTCTAATGAAAACAGTAATTATGATGCCCTATGCGGAAAGAAACTAGTTGACAGTGCCTCTGCTTTCAGGGTGATGACACTTTTTTTCTAAATCAGCGTAAATTGCTCTCAAAGTCCACTTCTGTCTAACAACTAACTCACCCATAAATAATTCTTGAGTGTTTCTCATCTGCCTCTTCTTGAGAATTCTCAAATTCAATCCTGATTCTGGATCATGACAAAGCCTCTCTTGAGTCTCATAAGAAATGAGTTCCCCACAATTGCTGTGGCTGTCATGACAGTTCATAATAGGTATATTTCATATTACAATAAAAATTGTTAAGTATTAGTAGCTCCTACTTTGTAATAATGGAAACACTTTGCAAGTGGTTACTTGAGGTAAACAGCACATTTGAACTCAAGAAGAACACACATTTCCAAAACCCAGACTTGCAAAAAATGGGATTTTATGGCCTCTGTGATGATTCTAAGGATTAGCTAAAATCAAAGTCAGTCAAGCTCTAAATGGAACAGCTTCGGCTTATACTGCCAAGCATACATATGTGCTAGGGTTTGTGCAGATTAAAGTGTCATTCCTAGAATCTCTGTTCCGTAGAACCATGCTATGCTTTAATGCTTCTGTACTCACTAAGCACTGTGTAGCTTTTAATCAAGTTTGCAATCAATCAATTCAACACCAAAAAATGATTGGTTAATATCTAAGATTTTAAACTCCCTCCTAATGAGACAAGCTGTGTTGTGTAACAGGTCTAATCTACTTCATCTTTACTGAGTTATTTGTTCAAGTCAGGAAGAGTCATATCTAAACATGAGGAGTCTGCTCTCTAATGACGCATTGGAACTAACAAAAACACCAGAACATATGTAATCTCTATAGGAACAACACTGGCCTTCTAAAGAGAAGCTGGAAAAGGTGGGTCCAATATTATTAAAGGCCACAGAAATGATGACATCAAAAATAATTGTTTTCTTTTCCCAGACTGTCTTGTCTGCCAGTATTTCAAGGAGACCAAGAAAGATATATTCCTTTTCCCCCTGTATTACCCTTACAGATTTAATTTTCTGGTAATTTATAATGCAAGATATAATCTAATGCATGGAATAAGCATCTGGTGATACAAACCCATCATGCTGGCCTGTATCCCTCATGAGAACTATCTCACATATAGTACTCAACAGCTAAAGGAGAAAAAGAAAGAAATGGATTTTACAACCAGTGTGGTAGTTTGTTATGTTCCTTGCTGCATTTTTCTTCTCCAGCTTTTTGAGAAACAGAATTTATTACTGGAGAATGAGATATTTTAGATGGGATTCCTGCACAGTGAACAATCTTGGGTACTTCATAAGATCAGCTAACTCAAGATTGCTTTTTTTCCCCCCTCCTGAATTTCTTCAAAGTAACTTTCTTGTAGGTAACATCTGGAACTGATAACATGAAAAAAAAAAAACCACAAAATGACTCCAGTATTCATGATTTCATCTTTTCCTGACTCAGTCACCAATGAGGAGAAAGGTGAGTAATAACAGATGAGATATTTTAATGGAGTCAAGACACCAAGATACTTACCATAAGGAGATGTCTTGCTGAGGTGACATACATTAGATGTGGATAGCAGAAGAATGAGGGAACTAATTATAGGTCAATGAACTTCTGTGTGGGAAAGCTTTCCCTGATTCTATCAGAGGGACAATGACTAGAGTGCACAGAAGTTAGCATGAGCCCCATCACATATGAACATGAAATTAATACCAATTTATTTCACAGAATGGTGAAATAGAGCAGAATTGACAATTTGCTTGTGACAGTAGCAAGTATTAACTCTTCTTCTTGACTCATTTTTGCAGCTGGCCTCACATCTCCAACACTTTTTTTTTTTCTTTCAGAGGCAAACACCATTTTAGTAACTTCAGAAACATTTCAATTCTTTCCTTTCATGGCCATAATCTCCTCTTATCAAAGTTTGAAGTACAGTCCAGAAATGTTATTTCTTAGTGGTTTCTTGGTTAGCAGAGGTATTTGAATGAGTTCCTGTATCAAGTTCTGTGCTCCTTTCTCTTGGAATAGTTTGTTATCCTTCCTACAAGCTGACATGATCCTTTGTGAAAAAATTGTCATAAAGATACTGATTATCAACTACCACATGATAGCATGAAAAAATGCAGTCTATCACTGTCCACCCAGAATAAAGGACTTAAAGAATATATTCTGTTTTTTCAGAGGTATAAGAAGCCCCTACAACTTGAACTGCTTCTTTTAATTTGTTGAACTGGCTGCCATGAAAAACATGGAGTTGGAAAATGGTATGGCTTTGAGAACTTGAAACAGGAATTCTTACAGAACTTTGAATGAGAAACAAGAAATGAAACTTTTCCTACCAGCATTAGTACCTAATGAATTAAAATGAATATTTGCAGAATTATATACCCATTTTCTTCTTGAAGGTGTTTCAAGCCCATTTAAAAAAAAAGTATCCTTACTTTGTGAAATCTGCACAGGAGTTTATATAATGAAGACATTATTTGACTTAAAAGATTCAAAGTTTGTGGGTGATGACAGTCGCGTTTCATAGAACCATTCTTTCAGGTAATCTGAAGACAGGTGCAGATATCTTTAATAGTTCTGTGTACTCATTTACTTTTCAATTTCACAAGAGCTGGAAAAAAAAAATATTTTCCTTTAAACATTTTTGCCCTCTCCTGTCCATTAGCCAGATTTTTATCCATTCTGAAACATAAAGTTCCCATATGGATTTTGTCTGGAGGGAATAATACTCCATCTGTCTCTCCAGACTTGAATTACACCAGTATTCTTTTTGTTATCTCTGTTACATTGCATAATGAATTGCATAATGAACTCCATTCAAATAATATTACATTTTACTTGGCAACAGCCAGATTTGACTTGGGTCACAGCAAGCCGTAGGTGGATCCCCTTTATTCAGAATCTTTTTCTTATTTGGAGAAATTCTCATAAGCTCTTGTAATGGAGGAACAACTGAAGGAAAAAAACAAACTGATTAGCAGTTCAAGTCCATCTCATGCCTACCTGAGGTAAGGAATATCGAGCAGACTTGTTGAGATTTCCCAACGGTGTAAATTCAGATAGTGCAATGGGCTTTCCAGATGCTCACTCCATTTTTTAGTAATGTGGATAAAAAGGCTCTGCCCTGGGCTTTTAGCTAAGCCTGGTCTGATATGCTTATATGCATCAAAAAATCACTCTCAAATTTGAAGTAGACAGGAATGATTCATGTCAAAATGGGATTTTAACATTTGATAAACTGAGGCACTTGTGCTCTCTGTATTTTTATGCTCATGCTCTGTTTGATGGCATCTCAAATTACACAGCCTACCGGCATCCCCAGATCAGAAAGGAACCTGGGCAGGTGCTCCCTCCCCATTTTATGATACTCTCTCAGTTAACCATGCTGAGTTACACAGGATGCAATGAATTTTTACACAAGAAGAAAATAAAGTGCTAATTTTTGCGAAGAGAGTATCATCCTTCCAGGATGTTTTCAAGCTCTTCATGAGATGTTATTCAAGCAAAAGCTCTGTGGTATGTCATCATGGAATTCTGACCTGATGGCAGAGATCCTAGAAAAAAAGGACAAAATTGTCTAGTCAGACACACACACATAAATGGACATTGAAGTGCTCAGATGAACCCTCTCATACTGATGTAGGAAAATTAAGGGAAGTGTTGGACATATTTCTGGATATATCTCCTAAACACAGTTTGGAGAATATGCAACAGCTTCTGGCTGTTTTGCATGAACCAGATCCGAGATGAAAATTTCTTATTGAGCACCCTGGATACAAACATTCCAAAGAGATCACAGTCATTTCACCATCTTCACTGAATGCTGAGACTTCCTGCCCATCTACCAACAGCTTCAACAGAGAAAGGGCAGAACATGGATGTTTCTTTTTACCACAGCACCTTCTTCTGTGATTATTGTTTTTTCATGTATGGGACCTTTTCACTGAAATCAGGACAATTCTTTTCCAAGATTTACATATAAGTTTACATCAGTAATTCTTGGCATTGAATATGCATTTATATAGATCTGAGACTAGGCTTTTCTGGTAGGTTATGCAGTGTACGGAAGATCTGATTCCTCTAAACTTCCATTCTCTGATTAAAGATGATGTGCAATTTTAAGTTTGCCAAGCTGGAATGCAGATGACCTGATAATAAGACTATCAAATCAGGAAAACAGTCTTCTAGAAAGCTTCAGTGAAGATAACACTAAATATAACATCCTAAAAGGCCTTAAAAAAATGGAACTAAAAACAACTTAAAGGAACAGAGAAGCACAAGGGTGAATACGACCCTCTGAGATATATTGTGCATGAGGGGAGGAAATAGCTATTAGGGAGGGTATAAATTACTAGCTAAACACAACAAAAGGAAAGTTATATCAGTTTTATACTTTTTGTAGACTCATTAGTTTAATATATTAAGTGATAAAAAGATGAGTGAGAACTGAACTAGATTTCTCAGTGATGTGGTTTGGAGTATTGCTTGATACTCTATTGTTAGCACCTAGTTTATAGACTGTGTTCCTATAGTCAGCTCCTGTAAAGTGCAAGAGATGCATGAACATGACCTCATACATATGAGGTTTTACCAAGCTTGCTCTTTTCAGTCTTGCTTTAGGGGCAAGGGAAGATTCATCCACTACTTTCCTCTTACATTAAATATATAATTTGTTCAGAATGTTTCCTTTAAGAAAACATAAGAGATACACTGATATCTACCAATCACTATTTGAAACCACCATGTTCATCAAAAAAATTTGAAAAGAGTCTCTCATTTCACTAACTTGTCTGTTCCTAGTGTGCTGATACTGATGTGGAGACTTAGTTCACATCTTTCGAAAACAACTTCCACTTTTCCTTTCACCCTGCCTCTTTAGAAAATAGGTAGAAGACAACAGAAATGGTTGTTATTGTTCCTAATGGACAGGAATGTAAGTATGGTATTCCTTATACCTCAAAATGTGTGCATGTATGTGTGTGTGTGTGTGTTTGTTCCCACCAAGAAAGTATGAGCAAGAATTTCAATAAACTTTAAAGATCTGATTTAGCAAAAGCTTTTTTTTTGCTATCAGAAAGAATATTGCCAGTGGTTACTTTTCAAGCAGTTGTCAAAGTTTATTGAGAAGAAAACTATTTTGCAGTGAGAGCGATAAACTCTATTTTCCATATGAGCTGTCCAACTGAATCCAAAAGTCACAACCTATGTCAATTTTTATTAAAGCCATAGGAACCCTCGCAAGTGCAACTTCATAATATCTCACCTAGAAGAATTCAATCACCTAGAAACTATCCGAGAGAACACTGAGAATAGGAAGAACCTCAAACACCTCATTATTATAGGTGTGTAGTACCCTGTAGTACAGTCCAGTGTGCTAACCCCCAGGAGATGTCTCACCTTATTTCCATCATCCATGACAAACAGTTTGCAGACCCAGGTATCCTGTAGCTCCAGTCTGGAAAGATTCCTCTGCTTTCTATGGTATTGGCAAAAGTAAAGACACCCCTGTATGCCTCAAGTGAGAATGACACTTAAATGTCGCAGCTACCCACATCCACAGGGTTTTTCCTGCTCCCATAACAAAGAAAGGAAATGGGGGATGCTTCTACAAAGAATGGGAAGGCTTTTGTTCCGAGGTAGGCAAGACGGGGTGTCCGAGGCCTAGGACCTGGACTGGGATTCCAAGCACTGGCCAAGTAATTTGGGGTGATAATGAACGGCAATACTGGTTGACTTTGTGACTTTACATCTGTGTGACAGTATCTTCACAGTTAGAAAAGTACAAGGAATGCACACTTGAGATAACTCCAGCCCAGCATCAAAAGCACTTTCCATTTTTATGTTTTAGATTGCCTGGCCATGCATTCCTTGGAAAGATTAACAGCACCTCCAGGGCAATCACTTCTGAATTGCATGCAGGAACATAAATGTCCTGGTCGCATACTGGGATGATACGCAAGTCCATCTACCATTCTGTGACAGAACAGAGCAATAAGAGAGAATGAACCGAGAAAACTTCTGTCCAGAAGTGGGACAGAAAATAATATGTAGGCAGGGACAAAGTAAGACTTCGGATACTCCAAAAAAAAAGAGTAGAACTGTATTTCAATCCTAACAGTATTTTCCAACTAGGATAATATGAGTTGTTGACCTTAGCAAGTTTGCACAGAGATTCCAGACAGCTGCTTAAAGAATTTAAGTTGGACAATGATCATTTTCTTTTTCCACAACTATTCTTTGAACTATAAAATAATCATGGGTATAGAATTCCCCTTAAGTATTCAGAGACAGTTTTGAATGCTTTGAGCAAAAAACCATATTGTCAACTGATACAAGCAACTGATAAAAGTCTAGTAAAAACTGGAGAAGTATCCATTACAATGTGATCAAAGAAATACATCATTACCCAGTGAGGGAACAGTAATATCTGCTTTCAGAACGGAGATCTATTCTAAAAAGAATCACACTAGAAATGCTGTTTCCCAAGATCTTATCTGCTATCATTTGTGAGGGTTTGACAGGTAAAATGCTGAATGAATTTTGGTCCTTTGTACTTAATGGTACCCGTTTTATTGTGATGCCTTTGGAGTTGAAGAGGATATAATGTATACCTGCTTTATATAAATTAATCATCAAGCCTGACACATTTCCAGAACATCTGACAATATTATAATAGATATATCTCAAAGGCTCAGAATGAACAATATGTCTTTCTCAATAAGAAAGTATCAAAATTAAAGCAGGGAACAGTCTTGGGATATGGAAGTGTGCAATACAGTGGCAAATCTGTTCTAGATCCTTGCACAAGCCAGCGTGCAAGCTCAAAATTTTGCAGGCTGTTGAGAGCAGACTGCTCTTGACATGCAGTCAAGAGCTGGTATTTTCAATACGCCTGAGAAGTCTGCTTTCATTGACAATCTAATCTACTCAGTTATATTCAGTGATTCTTAGTTTATGATGTTCTATGATATAAATAGAAAACATTATTATATAGTCTATTTTGCTAGCACACTTAATATTTGTTATTTAAGCACAGTACAAAAATTAAAGGGGAGGCTGGTGCACTTAAGCTATACCTAAAAGTTAACGTGGTGTCTCAGTAAAAAGACTGTGTCTCCATTAGTGTCTCCATCAGTCATAACTGTTCCATAGTTAATTCCATAACTGTTCCATAACCTTCCATAGAGATCCTAGGAGAGAAATGCAGTTCTATGCTCCATTCTTTGGTACTTTTCGGAAACATCAGTGGGTTCTGTGGCTTTTGTGGTAGTTACTGGATATTTTCTCAAGCAAAACAGCTTCCCACTTACTAGACCTTTCAGAACTCCTTAGCATTTGCCATCTGGTCCTGGCTATTCAGCTCATCAGCTTGCTTTTCTCCTGCTTCTTTTACTTGCATTTCGTGACTGCTTCTTATCTTTTGCTATCTATAACACTTATACTAAGGGTCTCCATTCTGGTGAGAGACACTGTAAAAAATGATGTAGTTTGGAAGAGATCTCTTTGTCTCTGACATTCTCTTTGCTAATTGCACATGCATCCGAGCCATATTTTTACTTGTTTTTACATGTTTTACTTATTATTTTTACATGTTTTACTTACTTTGAGAAGCAAGAGTTTCTGATAACATGATGGTTGTACAAGGGACAGAACAGTCTGATTTGATCATGCAGATGTTATAAGATCATATCCAGTTCTCATAGTGTCTCTCAGATATTTCTTTATTTCTTTTTTTGCTTTTCATCATTGCTGCTCCCCATCCCAGAGGCATGCTTTGCTCAACTCAGTTTTTCTCTTTTCGTTTTCAGACTCAGACAGTAAGGTCCCAACCTGAATAACAAAAACAGCCACTTCTCTCTGGATCCCTGCCTTTAACTTTCTCTCCTGTTTAATGGGTGTTTACTTTGTTTTCCTACTGTTCAAACTTAGACTCAGAAATCTCCACCCCTAAGACTCTGAGATGTGATGACTCCTGACTTCGTAATACCTATATTCCTGCAGGCATATCCCTGAAAAGAGTTACTATTAAAAGAATATCAAAATAAAAACAGTATAAAACATCTAGTTTAACTACTATTCTACACAATATCAGCCAAAGAATTACATGCATGGCTTTCTGAATTTACCACAATCATTCCGATTTTAAACACATAGCATGATTTTAAAAAATAGCCAGAATTAAACCCATTTAGGTAAAGATATACCATAATCCTTGGTTGTCTCATCAGTTAAACTCCTTATTTAAAAAATAAAGACCTTATTACATTTCTAGTTTTAATTTGTGTTTGCTACTAAATATATATATATATATATATATATGTTTATGTTCTGATTATATCTCTTGCTAAAAGGATGTAACACAAAGGACTTTATTTTCCTCTGCTCTAAAATACAGGAAAATAGGGAAGCCAGCATTAGCAATATAACTATCTTGCAATACTGAAACCTAATCCCTTCCCCATTCAATACAGCTGATCCTTTTCCCACTAAATTAAAATGAAAGACAATCAATTCAAATGAGCCTCGGAGCTATTGGACATATCTATCTTTTACACATTATTTTCAATGCATTAATTTCATAGATGTTTCTAAAGCAGTGCCAGCAGATCAACAGATGTTTCTAAAACAGTTTCTAAAATAGTTGTTTTTTTGCTTGTTTGTTTTCATTTATTTATTTATTTATTTATTGGTGAAGAAAATGGAAGGTCAGAAAACAGTATCATTTTCAAGTCACGAAACCTGTTAATGATAGATTCTAGGTCTCCTGGATGTCACTTGAATATATTAGTGATTGGATTAAGCTTTTCTTCATTTCATTTCTCCATAACAGGGGGGCTGTTCTGCATAACAGCCTCTGCAGCCACTACAGGCTCAACAGAGGGATGTTTGTTAATCTAAAGACTCTTAAAGAGAGTAAGAAAATGTGAGGACCAATATCAGACAGCAGGCAAGCCACAGACAAAGATCTGGAGTTTTAGAAGCCTAGTCCAGACCATATGGAGTTATAGCATCTGCTTTGAAGTGAGTATGGCTCAGGCACTATTAGCTTCAGTAGTTCCACTAAAGGAGAATGTCCAAATTGCAAACCAGAAAAAAAGAAAAAAATAAAAAAACTTGGAGAATATTTCTCTCTCAGAGAACTTTTTCTTCAGATTTTCCATGTTATCTGCAATGTATTTTATTTGCTGTAAACAGAGAAAGAAAGACACAAATTAAAAGTGAACTAATCAAGATGTAACTAATATTGGCTTGCCTGGAACCTATGTATATGTGTAGAGTAAAATAGCATAACCAACAACACTAAGTAACTATTTTGTAACACTCTAATGCCCTAACCAGACACAATATATAAGCATTTTACGTAATTCTGTGAGCAATGTGATGGCTAGAGGGGCAGACATAGGCCATGTCCAAATAATAAAAAGTTGCTGAGCAAAGAACAAGCACTAGGTATGGCAAATAGGCAGGATATCCTGTGCTGCACTTGTTTCTCTACAGCTTTTTTATTATGCCGTGGTCCAAGCCACTATAGTTTTAAGATGCTTTCCTGCTGAAGGATATGAGGGAGTTCTGTTATAAAATAAATAGCAACCGGTAAAGTATGAGGCTGAGATTAAGGTGCATTTGTTTTATGCAGTTTAAGTTTTTCTTCTTTCATCGTAAACAGTGCAAAATCATTTTAACTGTAAATCTCTTTTGAAGTCAGCTGAAGCCAATAACAAACCTCTCTTTTAACTTCCATAGGCTTAGGATCAGTCTTTACACAGGAGGAAAACCCAACCATCTTACAATAGAGGCAGAAAACAATTTAGACCATGAAAATGGATTAACCTCTTGACTTTATATCTGATGGAAAAGTGTATTTATGTGTATTTAAAATCCCAAATTCAATTGTTTCTTGTTTTCTTTGTTCACTCTCCACACAAACAAAATGCCTACATGTCACCTATGGTTAGCAATAGGCAGGATCGTGTTTTCTTTTAGAACATTAATTATGGTCTCTTAGGTCATGTACTTTTATCAATATAAGCATTTGTCATCTGTTTTATACAGAGTGTTTTTCTTTCATCTAGGAAGATACTGTTTCTTTACTAATATCTGCAAGTTATGTTTTATTTTATCATTTTCATTGTCCATCCTTAAATTTTATTACTTGATTTGATCAATGATATTTTGTTTTCCTGTTCTATGGCTTGCCTCATTGTGTAATTTCTCTTTCTGCAATTTCTAGTCAAGACTTCAGAGGGTCGCAATGATTTAGAAGCCCAACGTCTTGATTCAGAAATGGGCTTAAAGTTTCCACCGACTCTCCAGCAGAACTTATAGAAGTGATTTGTATGTCACACTCCTAGTGAGAATCATCTAACTTGCTGTTGAGACAATGCTGACCACATGAAATACGTTAAAATATATATATATATATATTCTTCCAGAAAAGGATTAGTTCAGTGCAATTATTTTTTTTGCCATTGTTGTAGTCATTCATTCTATCTGTCCATAGCCCCTGTGACGTGCGAGTGAGAGGTACCTGTGCACACTAATAGAAGCGAGTTATGGCCCCATGTTCACATTTTATTAAATCTTTTATAAGGGAATGATATTATATATAGGATACAGTGCTTCAGAGTATATTAAGGGAAAAAAAAATAATGTATTTCCCTTGGAGAGTAGTATTTATGTGCTGCAAATGTATGATATGAAGTATTGCTTTTGTGAAGGACTACTGTCAATATTGTTTCTGAATCAAAACCTATTCAGCAATCACAAGCAGCTGGAAGCCAAACATCTGGAGCAAGAGTCAGCAGAAAATTTTGCTACCTCTAGATGCTGTCTTTGTAGGGGATCAGTTTGTCTAGGTTGAAATACAGACCAGCTGTGAAAAAAAACAAATTGAGAAATAAACCTTCCTCAGTGGAGCAAGGACAGCAGAGTTGCCACAGATAAAGTATAGAGTCTGATCCTAAAGAACTATTTCCTCTCCTTTAACAGAACACATAGGTAGACAGAAACAAAATAACTTTACATGCCAATACACTGCAGACAAAAAGAAATGAGAAGGAAGTGGAAAATAATCTTCATCGCAGGTGATGTTCCATGCCAGGGGTTTGGATCCTTGCCTGATGAAGATTCACAACCTGGATTTTAGGAAACTGCAACTCAGATAGCTGTTATCCTTGAGAAGACTTGCAGCTTTGCTTGCTAAATGGATACCTGGCCAAATGGGAGTGGGCAGGAGAAGATATTTTACAAGAAAATACAATGTCTTCTTCTCTCCAATATTCTATTTCCCTAGAAGATAATTTATGCTATAGACTTCTGTGTTCTCTTCAGACTCTACAGAGAGACATATGACTTTTCTTTACAAACGAATGCGCATCAAACTAATTTTAAGCATTTCTTCCAATTAGACCTTCTGAAACAGTATAAGAGGGCTCTTAGCCAATGATAGATTTCTCTTTTTATTGTTAGTAAGAGAACATCTCAAAAGGCTGCAATTTTAATGACTGCTGAACACAGGGGGAAGAGAAATGAGATTTCTCTAGGTTCACTGATAAATTCCACAATCCGACCCATTCCCCACTATCATAGGTGCAGAATTATCCAATATACTACAAAAAAAAAAAAAAAAATCCTAGTTTTGGCCATTTAGAACTATAGAGCCCTGGATAGGGAATCTTAAAGGAGAAACATGGACTTTTGAGCCAAACAACTAGTGGCCAAAGGCATAAGGACTTGGTTATTCAGATGAAGAGGGTAGGACTAGACTGATCAGTTACTGACAGAAAGAAACAACAGGTATCAGGAGCTAATCTGAAGATTTAGGCTTGAGAGATGATGCAGAATGCACCAAGAAATTTCCTTCAAACCTCAGTGATGGCTCAAGGCACAGGGGTCCACACCATGGCATTGAAGCCTCTAACCCTCCTGATTACTCATGAGGACATTAGTGTTTCTCCACACAATGACATTTGCATTTTCAGTTTACTTTAGGAATTTAGAAAACTATAGGAATAAAACTGAAGACTGTGCTATTTGTAACATTCCCTAGGTTTCCTATATTCAAATTTGAAACCTTCACCCAGGTCATTAACGAAATTGCCCTTCAGTGTAATTATTCTTATATAAGAGGGTTGTATGAGAGTTGTACATTCTAATGTTGGCAAACAGAACTCGTATTCCCTCATCTGAGAAGAATAGGTTTTCATGTTGTGTTGCAACTTTTCATTTTGTTTTCATGTTCATTAAGTCATTTGTCTTTACAGCTACTGCTTCAGCAAATGGTTTTGTCATTAAGCTCCTCATAGAAATTTACTATGACTTTATTGAAAGGGAAAAGAGGCAATGCGTTGAGACTTCAAAGATCTTCTTAATGCCGTTCACTAATTTCTGTTTTATCTGAAAATTGTTCTGCTCTATTAATGTAGCTTCCAGTGCCTAAAATCATTTCTGTTATTGCCGTCTCCATATTCCCAGCCATAGAATGGGGCTGCTGGCTTGTCAGATTTAATCAGTAAAAAGCAGTACAGTCATCAAAATCTGTCAAAAATATACGTGCATTAACATCTGATTTAGCCCAAGAAGGCAAAGAATGGAGTGTGAAGAGTAAGGCTGAACAGACTAATGAAATTTTAATGGAACTTCAGTTCTATTTACTGGATTTGTATTTGTCACAAACTTTATTTCTTTCATTGTTTCAAAATTGTCAGTGTTTAGCAAAATCCTGATTGTCTGACATATTACCTAGAGCAATCCAGCTAAATAGCCTCTAGCCTTAACAATTTAGCCATTCTCCGAGCAGAGAGCAATCTGTCACATAATATGTGATTATTAAAGAGGAAAAGCATAAAATACAAATGTAAAGACTACTGGTACAGGAATTTTATGCTCTGGGATGAGGGTGGGAAAACTGCAATAAACACAACACATTGGCTTAACCATATCTGCTCTATTTTTGTTAGCATTACTTATTTTTATTTTTATTTCAATTACACTGAGGGTTTCCAGCCACATGTTCACTGTGCTAGTCCAAATTTTGAAGCTCTTTAAGACAAGGAGAAGCAGGGAGAAAAGAAAATACAAATGAAAAACACAAAGAAAAAAGTTACAATTTTTGGAATGATAAGCAGAAGGCTCAAAGTATCAGCAGATGATAAAATTAAAAGAATCTAGATCAGGTTCTGTTTCATACCATAGGAGCATGTATGAAAAAAAAGCTTATGAATCTTTTAAGTTTAGTGTCCTGAATCAGACGCAAGTGAATTATTTAGCTTTTGACTGTAAGTTGTTCTGTGAGGTCAACATCAATGACCATATTACATCATTAGTAACTGTTCAATGCATAAGTCTTCTCGAATTCAGAGACTAAATAGTCATCTGCTTTGCTTCCTTGTTCATAATCAGGAGACAGAAAAAGGGACTCAGAAATAATTCAGGAAATTAATGATTAGAGGAGAAAACAAGACCTCTAGAGAGTCAAGCTAATGCCCCAGCTGTAAGGTGGTTGGCTATGAGAAGACAGAAAACTAATATCAGTGCCTGCACATCAAATATTGAAAATTTCCATCTTTATCCTCCATTAAGGTAATACCATCACTGTGTTTTATACTCGCATACATACAGCAGAAAGACTGAGATTTTGGATTATTATTTTGTATAAGCATTAACAGAATAAATTTTCATACTGTCCCATATAATTTAAACTGAAAAGTTGGGATTAATATAGCTTTCATTAACAGAAATGCTATAGGAATTCCTTCCCGCTGCTGACCTTGGAGGGTGTTTGAAGATAGCACCTTTTGCCAACAATCTCTTAAAGAGCCTCGAGCTGCCCCCATGTATATGCTATGCTGTGCCATGAATGGAATAATCTGCTGTGTTCTTCTTAATACTGACATGTGAACGTGCAGATGGGATGGCAACCATTTCCTAATATATTTACTCTGTGAGGATAAGAATGTGTATTTGGCAAAGAGCTGAGTAGTGCTGCTCTCAAGGCTATAGCATCCAAGTTCTAAAACTTCCAGGGCCAGTGCTCATTTCACCTTTCTCACTCTGTTTCCTCTCTTTGAACACTGCTATCTACAAAGTACAAAGTAGAAATCAGCCTCTTCCAAGCTTCATTGCTGTTAGACAGTTTCAGAAATAACACATCAGAGTGTGTTTGGATGTTTCAGAAGCTCATAATATATGCAAGACTGGTAGGTCTGAGGAAAGTTGGAGCTTGCTCTGCTCCTTTCTTACCTTCCTGACATGCTCTCCTCAAACAACTTTGTAAAAACAATGCCCCAATCCCAGTCTATCCTCTTTTAAGCCCTTCAGATTCACCTGAGCTGCTAAAAGGGAGAGAGATACAGTGACTTTTCTGAAGCCTCCCAAACAAATTACTTCAAGGATTTGTAAAATGTCTTCAAGATGTCCTCTAATCTCAGAAGAATCAAGGTTGCACCTCTTCTGTTTGGAATCAGAGGAGTTCAAGGGACTGCAGTACGTTTGACATGACTTACGTATTCATTACAGAAACATCTCTGAAAAAAGGCTTTTCTAGACTCGCCTGGGACTTCCTCCAAAACCAGCTCCAGCAGAGATCAAGGTGTGACAGAATCCGGAGTTTGTGTTTTACAGACAATTATTACAAAATCATGGGGTCTAGGGACAAACAGTGAAGGACTGTGCTCATCGTGATCTCTCCAGGTTAGCACTCAGGCGGACAGCCCTCCCTTAGACTAGGCTAAAATTAGACTTTCAATTGGGTAGAATTCTATCCTAGCTATGGGCAAATGTTGACAGAGGGATGGAATAATTTGGAAAGCAACTGAAAGATTTCTTTTAATATTGCCTGTGTTTTGGGAAGTTGCTTGTCTCAGGATGCTGGCAGTCCTACACCCTCCCTGCTCCTCAGTCTCAAATACCCTTATTTTTGCTGCAAGCTGCTGTCAGTCCATCCAACTCCCCCTGCAAGCAACCGGGGAGCAGGAGGCTGAGCCCACGCATGGGACCTTTCATTTTGACCACTCCTTACACCTTGCTGCTTTTCTACCGCACACCGCTCAGCCGTTCTCCTGTCACACCATTCCCCAGAGTCCATCAGGTCCATCCATCTCTGCTTCTGCAGCACTGAGGGCTCCACAGAAAGACGTCACCCTCCCCGAGCATCTGCCAGCATCCTCCCTAAATGTATTTAAGATACGTGCCATTTGCTCCCTGGCAGATGCAACTTTTGGCAGATGACAGCAAACTTTCCTCACACAACCAGGTTTTTGGCTGCAGCGCAGAGGGGGTTCAGAGCTGTCTGGAACCGGTTGGGACTGGCAGGAGATGGTCCATGGGTTCAGAGCCCTCCGGGACTGTTTGGGATCATCAGGAAGTGTTTGTCTCCTGTGCAGGTTGCCGCTGCCATGACAAAGCCTGGTCATTTCTGTCCATGCGGGACATCCCATATGGAAAAAGTTGTGTGGTTAGTCCGTGTCTGCCAATGGCAGTTGAGCACTGGTCCCTCCCCAGGATGCGAACTGGACCTCCAAAATCCCCAAAGAGGCTCAAAACTGTCTTAAACCCCTGTTTTCCAAGTCACATATTAGTTCCATATGCAGAATTGCAATTCCTGCCCTTAGAGAAGCCTAGGCAAACATTTTTGCACTCTGATTTTTTTCCCTTCTTTTCCATTAAATTTATTTAACTTCACACAAATATAATGGAAATGCAATACGCTTTCTGTTCTCAACTTGCAGTGTGCTGGTATCACTGTTGTGAATATTAAATATTTTCATAGACACTATTTTATTATAGCTACACGTTTTAATGGTCCAGACAACAGTGGCGAGAAAAGCTATCTAGGTGTTATAAATTGAACAGATTAGCGGTAATATGTTGTTATATTTATACTGCATGAACTAGATGTGCTTTATAGATTTGAATGCAAATAGCAATTTCATTCATGAAAGGAGCCTTCCCTCTGCTTGCTGGACAACAAATCATCAGCCTAACAACATATTTTGTGTTTCTAAAATATTTATTTATTTATTTATTTACTGTAACAATTCTTTTATATTTGGTCTTCTCTGTCGCTTAAGTAATAACAGTTATGCAACTTGTTGCGTCAACCTCGGACTCTTTTGGCGTGCCTTAGTAAAATCTATGCAGCATTTTTACAGGACAGCACCAAAATACCTTTCCCCTTTGTGCTTCACTGTTGTATTCCCTTGTAAAAATTATTTTGGAGGATTGTTCCACACACCTGGCGATCACCCCAGCCCAGTCTCCAGAAGAAGCTCCACCTGCTAAAGTCGTTTCGGAGGTTTCTGCATACTCATGCTGCCTGCTCTTGCTCCTGCTTCCAGCAAGACCTGTAACCAGGAGGCCCACCCAAGGCAGTCCTAAAGACGCAAAACACAGCAAGATGAACTAGGAGGTAGTGGAAGAAGATACTTGTTGCCTCCCCACACCGTCATCATCACAGGTGGGAATTGCAGATGTCCTGCATCTTATTTATCCATTAATAGCTTGGAGGAGCACGAGACCACTGGCATCTTTAAAGGAGACATTTTGGAAGTAGCTACTATTTTCTGCATCTCTTGCCTCGTCTGGCAAATATTAACTCCTGTTTTCTTCTATCTGTGAGAAAATTGTGCTACATGTGAGAATGTCACATTGGGTTGTGCAAGGGTGTACTGGACATAAACTGCAAGGTTGTGGTGAGAGGCACTGTACAGTGTGAGGATGCCATGAACCACCCTGGGCTGGTCACAGCTGCTTACAGCGGAGGATAGTCCTGGAGCACCAAAACTGTGGCCAGAGGAGTGTGTGACACCAGCAGCTCAGAGTTACCAAAGGGCAGTAAGCACCAGTGGGAGGAAATGGCAAGGAGACATGTAAGAGGAGAAACAGGAGGACATACAACAGGAGATGTGTAAAGATGCGCATTTCTGAAGCAAACTGAGGAAGAAGGTAGTGAGATGGTGACGTGACTGCAGGTGGACTCACAGAGGATGTACTCTGTACCAAAGGAGTTACCCTCCAAGACTGTGGTCGATCATTAAGCAATTCCAGGAAAAGCGACACCCCCAAAGGAGCTGTAGTGCAGAAGAATGCATTCTGAAAAAGGAAGAGGCAAGGAGCAATTGCAGAAAGGAAGAAGAAGCAGTAAATAGCAGACAGGGAGGGGATCAGCTGACTGGGAATGTGTTAAGCAGTAGCCTGGTCTTGTTGCTCCTGCAAATGAGGGACAAAGTGTAGAATTCGTAATGGGTGAATATTCAAACTGCTATATAATGTTTTTTTCAGTTACCTGTTACGCAGAGTCAAGACCTTAGTATTAGTAAGTCTTTATAAATTTTTGTTAACCCTGATCACCTAGTCTCTAGAGACAAGGGATGGGGTTTATCATGGATAAATATTCAAACTGTTTTAACCTTTTTAGCACTGTGTTTTGTGGTGAGCAGTAAAATCTAACAGATACAAGTTCCTGCTATATCCTGGCTCACAGAAATGTGAGGGGGAGTTTGTATAATGTTAACCCCCAGCTTGGTTCCCAGAGGTAAGGTCTGGGGCAATGATGAGTGCCTGTGCACATTGTAATAATGTCAATCCCTATTGTCACAGAGAAAGATGGGTTTCTAATGCATTTTTATTAAGGTTATGCTGATGTTGGAAGTAGTTAATAAAGGCTGTATAGTCAAACAGTTCTCAAATACGAGTTTCACGGAGGTGAGGGATGGAACTATTGGGCATAAATTGCAGGGTTTGAGTAGCAGAGGGTTGCAAGGGTGACTTGTTTGGGAGGAGGCCATGAACTGCTCTATATTCATCACAGTTGGTTTCAGCCCTCTCTGAAAGCATGAAAATACCCCATTGCATGCCAAAATTTCAACCAGTGAGAGGATCACATAGTGCCTCTGCTCAAACATATTGTAAGAAAGACTGGTAGCCACAGGTGGTATGAAAATTGACATGAGAAGACACAAAAAGATGTGAAGAGATGTGTGAGGAGGATGTTTCTGGAGAAAATGGAGGAGGAAGTGGAAGGCATGCATGAACACGGCTATTGCTGGGGTCACATCTGGAGACAGTCTTGAAGGAAATGCTGGAGTGAGGACACTTCTGAGAGGACGGTGTTCAGCTCCATGCTGGGGCAGCAGAGCAACAAGAGGCAAGGAGAAGTGGTGGTGGAAAAGAAGGGAGAAGCAAGGAACAACAGAAAGAAATTGTGCACTAATCCCAACCTCACACTGCTCCTTGCCTCTTGCAAGGAATTGGGAAAGACTGAGTGTAACTTGTGACAAAAACAAGGGAAGTCAAGAATAAGAAGGGAGGAAGAAGTGTTTACCTGGAGTTGGGCCTGGGGAGATGGAGGAAAGATGTACTTAAAATATCTTTGAGCATAAATGCAAAATAAACACAATATATGTGGATTCCATGGCACCAATTCAACCTCAAGCAGAAAATTTAATCCTTTTTGTAAGACTATAACTCCCCTCTTCCCCCTTCTTTTTTCACAGTTTCTTCTGTTGTTTGCACTCTCACTTCTGTTAGAGATGAGGAGCTGGATAGTTCTTATTCATCTGTCATTTTGTCAGGGTGTGTTCTTGGGTTTTATTGTTTTGGGGTTCTTGTTTTTAAGATTCAACCTTGTTACTTCAAGACTATCACATTTTATAATTTTATAAGCAGTCAAAATCTCATATATATTTGGATATTCCGATGCGATTTCCCCAACAAGTGCTGTGATTTGAAGCAGTCTTTGCTTTCAAACATTATAGCCAGTATAGCTATAGAGCAATGGTAGGAATTTAATGTTTCTATAGGCATGAAAATTAATATGAGTGCTAACTGAATAAAAAGATTAAGATAAAGAGCAGCAGTTATCAGATGGATGTTTGAGGTTCAGATTCAGCTTCATGAGCTATTACTAGAGTTTCTACGCTAGGCAGATGTATTTTTTTTTTCCGTATATTGACATATTGCAACAGTATTGTTGAATTGCTAACGTTCAAAATGTGTGTGTGTCAGGGGATCATCAAATTTCCTATGGACAAAACTCTCTCAAAGAGAAAAAAAGTAGAAGATTTCATTAAGGAAATCTAAGAACAAGACTTTAATATCCATCGAAGTTAATGGAGAGATATCTTCTCAGTCAATGGATGTGGAATTAGTGATGTCTTCTCCTACCAGTGAAAGCTCTTCAAATTTAATATTGATGTAATGCACCACAATGTTGTGGACCAAGTTCCCATTTAGCAGACATGGGCTGCAGTTCTGTCTGACAGAAGACAGTGGTTCACGTGTACCACAGCCAATTTATTAAATAAAGTGTTCACTGCATTTCAGCTACTAACTAGGTTTTAATCCTGCAGAAGACTGCCCTTCAGTACAGATTTCAGTATTTTTTCCAACAACTGCTATACTGACAGGGGCAGAAAGCTTAAAAAGGCTTGCCTTTCTGGTGAAGTGCAATCCATGATTACTCCTTCTGAATGTCAAATCTTATTTTTTCTTAGTACAAGACACCATTTTGTTCGTACAGGTCGGATGAGGGGACGGAAGGCAGATTGAGCCAAGGCATTATTGAAGCTTTTCAGCAAAAATTTCCTCTATCAAGGATTTGGACCTTCATGTAGAAACCACAAAGGAAAAGATGCATATGTATTTTAACATATTAATATGATTTTCACATTAATATGTGAAGGGAATCTGCTTAATTTTTTTTTTTTTTTTTTTTAAGTATTTGATATGTTGGCACTGATAAACCTCAGGCTTGGTTCCTGGCTTCAGTAGGGGGGCTGTCTTGCTGTCTAACTTTATTAGACCATTTCTTTTGCTTTGGGGAAGAACTTTTTTTCTCTTTTACTTTTTAAATAGGTTATCAGAGCAGAAAATGTCTCCTTCTTTTCTGTATGTTTGTAATTGATATCTAACTAATTGATATCTAACTAATCTAGACTACTTGCAAGTAGTATCTTAGTCTGAATATCAAATAAATCTTGGATCCCAGGTGGACCTCCTTTTGGAAGGAATGTACTCTCAGATTTTCAAATTTCTGCTTGGAATTCTTTCCATCTGTTTTGGAGTATACAGGTTATAAAATTTCTGTTTTGCATTAGCATATGTTTTATTTATTGAGTGTTTATTATGGATAATATTAATGTATCATGCAACTTGCAGTTAAGTTTTATACTATTATTACTGTTTTATTGTATAGAATGTCTTCCACTAAAATGTAAATACTGGGATCATTAATAAGGCTGGGTTTTTTGTTTGTTTTTGCAGGAAAGTATTTCACACACTAATGATGAAGAGGCTTTCTTTAGTGACTTCCAGGATTCAGGGCAAGTTGAGTGGTTCCAGGCTTGGGTACAAGCTTTAGACTTATTTAGCTGTTAAAACAGGTGCATGGATCATGCCGGGGACTCTTAGAACCTTTCATCTATGATGAGCTGTACCCTATGCTTGATGATGTGATCTCAGTTTTTTTCACTTGCTGTTTCTTGTCTTCTTAC
This sequence comes from Nothocercus julius, assembly GCA_013398735.1. Classification (NCBI taxonomy): domain Eukaryota; kingdom Metazoa; phylum Chordata; class Aves; order Tinamiformes; family Tinamidae; genus Nothocercus; species Nothocercus julius. Next base: position 874,093 of record VZSV01000069.1, read on the forward strand.
ATAGTTGTTAATGCCAAGAAGTTTCAATAGTGCTGCTAACTTAGCCTTCAGAAAGACATAAATAGCCTGTTCATGGTGCAGTGACTGGGTCTAGACTACCTACTAGTGCAAGAGATTTATGATCAGGGAATTTATGTAACTTCTGAATATAAAAGTAGGTACTCAGTCTTGGACATCCAGACTGCTAGTTCTCCCATGTGTGTGGCTGATCGTACCTTATCCTTGTTGCTGTGAGGATGACTAACAAATATTCACCATGATTTAGAGCTGTAAGAACCATTTTTATACGGTAGTATTGTTGGAATGCTGGCAGTAATTCTGGCCTGTTGCAGCGTTTACCCTCCTAACCTCAAAGCAACTGGAACTCAGCGCAGCAAATGCAAACACATCAAGACAATGCAGAGCTTGAAGGAGGGAGGGAAAAACCCAGGTCATTTGTTGTTATTTTCTAAACAATAGCTCTGTTTTGGCTGATAGATTAGGGCTGACAGGCTCTCAAACAATCTATCCACCCCTATGCCCTCATCATTAGACTAAGTTCAGTCCATTATGGAAACAATATCCATGTTCTCTCACCCTCATTCCCTATCGTATCGCAAGAACCAGGCTCAGGGGTTGTTCTGCTCTTTTAAATGTAAGAATCTGAGAGAACTGCTGTGCTTGCAGGAAACTTAGTCAGGATTTTAATTTGGCTCTCAGTGCTTTGAACAGAGAGGTTGTTTTTATCCTTTCTGGCTTAGAGGTCTCTCTCTACTCCATTTCCTGCACATATTCTCACTCCCATCATCATGACCTGCTCTCTGCTAGGCATCAAGAGCATCATTTAAGGAGAGCCCATCACCCCAACATAGCAGACAGAATTATTTCACAGGAAACTTTGAATATCAGAACAGCGTTCTGGCTAAGGCTCTGTGTTCATTACAGAAACAGCTGCACAGAACGGTGCACTGGAGTTGTGCACTCCTGGAGATCTGTGTTTCCCCACTGGCAAGACTTTACACACTGAAAGAATGTAAGAAATATCAAATTGGAACAAAAGGAGTTAAAGGAGAGAAAACTGTAACAAAAGTCTGAGTAGGACTGTGCAACAGGAAGAGAGAGACCTTGACCTGACATAATGCTTTGTGGAGGATTCAAAGCATGTATGTCACCGCAGTGTCACTGGAGATGTTATAAGGCTAGGCTTCTTAAAACTTTTGGACAGAATGTAAATGAGGGAGGCCTAAAAGAGGTTACTCTTGGCTGGATGACTTGCACATATTTAAATTATAGTAATGGAGGGCAAAGCATGAAATAATCTGAATTTATTCGAGGGAAGCTCAGGCATTTGCTTAAAGTCCTATGGTGTTAGAGGATATATTTCCATTCTTGAAGGAAACTTTATTGTACTTAGGTATTTTTTTCTTAGTGTTCCTTCTTTTGTAGAATGCTTTCTGTCACCTGAATGTAACAGAGCTAAACCAAAAATAGATAGTGGAATCAAGGGCAAAGAAAAGCAGGAAAGCAGTCTTTATACCGCCTGCCTATATGAGTCTTCTTTGGATGCTTGAGGTGCAATCACAGCTCTTGTACTTTCCAGAAATCAGTTACTGTACCAGTATCATCTTTGTTCTTCTTTTTGTTCTTAATTCTATCCATTACAGAAATGAGTTTAAAAAGAAAAGAATAAGTGATACTCTGTTCAGCTAGACATCCAAAGTGTCATTTTTTATCATTTTATATATTGCCTATTTAAAAACCTCATAATCTTCAGCTTTAGGGATTTACTTGTCTCAAAATTCAGCATAGGCAACTGGCATTGCTTTCTATCATCAGTCAACCTTCTGATGGGCTAAGCATGGCTAGCAAACTAATTGCTCATTGCTTATTTGGCTGGTATTTTGCTGCTGTGTCAGGTCTCATTTGGATATTTAAGGAAGTACAACCCCTTCCCAGGTTGCTACATCTTTCTCTTGTACCATGCCCTTAGTAGAATACTATGTGCAGTTTCCATGATTATCTCAAGCTCATTAGTTATATTTGCCTCATTTATTTTTTGCTTTCTCTGGTTGAAACATATACAACTTGGGCTTTGTCTTCTGTGGTTCAAAGCAAGCACAGACTATGAAATGCTTATTTTATAAAGCTACCTAGAGCACGCCAGCATCTTAATCTCTTAAAAATTTATATGAAGTGAGCTATAGACCCTGCACTTAAGAGTGTGAAATCTAAACTGACAAGGCAAGACATGGAGGATCAGAGTAGAAGTGACTGGACTGAGAATAGAGCAGAAATAGTACAATTACTGGCCTTTCTCTAAAAAGGAAAAGTAGATGAAAGCTTCCTGTATCAGAGGAAGTCATTTAGGAATGTGTAGTAAGGACAGCCTGAAGAATATGCCAGCTCAGTGGGTTCTTACAACCAGTAACTCTTGCACCATGCTTCATACAGGAAATACCAAAGATACCCTAAGAAGAAGTTTGTACAAACGTAGGCATAGCAGGAGGTTTACCCTTCTCCCTAATTGCAGGAAGTCTTACAGTGTTGTGTGTGCATGTGTTCTGGATACACGAGTATGGATTGGTTTGGCATTTTTTGTTTGTTTACTCGGTCAGGTCCCATAAAATACTTGAGTGCACACACTCTAGTATTGATCAGCTTTACATGGACGTTTACTGATGAGGAATTGAATGTAAATACCCTTCCAGAGAATTTACACAGTATCTGTAGACTATGATACTGGCTAAGGACTGTATTTTACCTGTAACGTGATAGATCTTTGAATGAACCAAAGAAGGGCAGAGCTACTCCAAAATCTTGTAGTCAACAGAACGTAAAAATCATGAACATTAATCTGATACCAGAATAGTTGCAGCTATTGAATTTTGAATCTTGCTCATAAATACTGTCTCTGGGAACATTTTTTTGCCTTAGAGGGAGGTCAGGGGAGTCCATCAAAACCTCATGACCCTGGAATCTACAATCCACCCTTTAAAAACAAACAAACAAACAAACAAACAAACAAACAAACAAACAAAAAAAGACTTTAATTCAAGTGAGTTCTGACTTTGATTTTGCTAAACAAAAGGACCCACAGCTGTGGCCATGTACAATTTGTAGAATTATTTAAATGGCAGCTTGAGCTTTGTGAAATGGGCTTACATGAAAATACCATCATTAAGAATTTAAGCAGCTCAAGCAATAATTATAGTAAATATTAAAGATTCCCTTGTGTTAAAAAGAAAACATGTTGTTGCTTACAGTCTGTTGAAAAGGAAGAGTTAACCAAGGGCTAGCATGGTAAATATCTTCACTAGCTTTTGGAAGTAGATGTTCCTCATTTATGTGAGGCTACACTGTTATCGTTTGTGGCATATGCAGCACATTGGCTTATTAAAGTAAAAAATCTGTGCTCTATTTGACCTAATTTCACTTTGATCTTTTCTTTTTTTTCCTTCGTGATGTTGCCACACACAAGTTGTGAAATGTTCTGTTCCAGTAAATCACAACTGGTAACTGTCTGCAGGCAAGTTGAACGGTCAGTTTGCAAAGATACTAAATAATGAATTCAAACTGTTACGCAGGTAGCCAAGTGAAGTATTTAGTTTGCCTGTCATTTGGGGTGACAGCTCTATTTATTTCAACTCATGTTTCAATTAGGTTTATTTGTGAAGAATTGGAACCCAAAACCATGTAATCGGCAAATCTGAATGCAGCTGTTTGTTTTATAAACATATTTAAACATTATGATACTTCCCATTGACAATGAGCACTTGAAATGGTTGTCATATATTTTTACAGAATGAGTAAATCCTTTTAATTAATAAGCTGTACCATAGGAGTACAAAAACGTCACCTTAGTATTTTGCAGACAGCAGTCTTCACTTTATACTGAGTGGTTTTCAAAGTGCACCCTTTTTTTTTGTGTGGGGGGGATCACAAATCTCTCCTGTCCAGGTCATGAGTGTATCTGAAAACAAATGGCTTAGTCTCTTAAAGATAGGGGCTTTTTGACTTTCAGCCATGGAGTGGTTGGGGTTCATCTGTTCCAGCTCTTCTCCTCACCCCTGGACCAAGGCACTAAAGGCAAAGTTCAGGGAAGCAGTGAAATGGAGCAGCGTCCAACATTTTCTACTCAACTTCTGTGCACCCTCCTCCCCTAAAGGGAGGTTTGCATTGCATGTAAGTCCCAATGCAGTTGAGTGAGAAATGTTTGCAAACCTAAAATGAGTTTTACAACACCACAGAGCAGGGATGGAGAGAGCAATATAATTCAGTCAGTGAGAACCCGAGTCAGAGGGGTACGTATGAAATACATGTGTACACCTGAAATTGTATGTGAGGCACATACACCTGCATCTGAAACACTAAGGTGCCTGTTCACAGACCAGAGTTAAATGCTTTTATGTAAGGTTCTGACCAATGTCCAAGATTGCTTATTAAGGCTAGAAATGTAAATTGACCTGTTTTCCTGGGTAACAAGTACAACTTTCGTTACAACTGTTCACCTGTGAGAGTGACAATCTGCAATATAATCCAAAGACTGTGTAACATAAACTGTATAAATGCCCTGGAGGGAAGAAGGGAAGAGGGAACCTGATATTTGGCAAACACTGCATTATGCTTCTCCTTCTAAGGCAAATAATCTCTGAAGAGAATAGAATTACAGAGTACCTGAGGTTAGAAAGGACCTCTGGAGATCATCTAATCCACCCTTCCTTCTCAAAGCAGGGACAGCTAAACCAGGTTGCTGAGGACCCTTTGCAGTTGGGCTTTGAGTATCTTTGAAGAAGAAGACTACACATAATGTCTCAGGGCAAGATGTTCCACCCACATTTAAAAAAAAAAAAAAAAAAAAAAGATTTTTCTTGTGTTTAAGCTCTTAACAAAGTGAAAGTCCCTCAGTATTCATAACTGCAAAAGTTTTATTAGATATGAGAATATTAGATATGAGATGAACGGTTCTCACTTCTACATTATTTCAGTCATTATATCAGGGCTGAATTTCTCAATGAAAAATGCTATACCAAAATTTGCAAATTCAGGCTGATGAAAAAGTATCACAACTTCTATGTCAGTGCTGACAAGTAATTTCAGTTAGAAAATATGACCTTAGAAAATCTGAGATAAATTGAAGTATTTAACTTAATCTCATTTTCATCTATTTTTTTTTTAACTTAGCAGCCTATGAGATTGATAGTGTTTTTGTACATTTATTTATTTATTACTGTGGCCTCTGATTTCAGAAAATTTATCAATTGAATTAACTTCATTATTATGTTACATGCTGCTAAAAGGCAAGATTAGTCCCTAAGCTGATTAGGAAGGTTTCCTTATTTGCATTAGACTGATTGGTGGCAATGATAATAAAAGAATTGTGGCAGTGACTATTGGTTCCCAGTCATGGAATACATCTGCTATGGTAGGTACCATAACATCACAGGAAAATAAAAGCAGAAACTAGCCCATTGCAGAAAAGATCTAACAATCTTTTAAAGTACATTGGTGGCATTATAGAAAGGTCTGTAATAGCAGAAGAAATGCGTGGCCTTCATGGAGCATTGCTCTCTAATGAATAATAATTTTAGATATCAGGGATATTAACATGTTCTGTGCAGAAAAGATTTTGGTTATTTTAATATTTGTTAAGTACATAGGATTAGGGCCAGAGTTAAAGCCAAGAAAATTGGAGCAGTCAAAATTAGTTTTTAAACATAAACTCCCGTCAGCAATAACCATAAAGTATATACCAGGCCTTCAAAAGTAATAGTGATTATTTTCTTCTGAACAAAAATATGGAAGGAATTATGCCAGAGCTTGGTACCATGTCTCAGAAAGTAAATTGGCTAAAGGCATCTATATGAAAAGAAAAATTTTATTTTATTTTATTTTATTTTATTTTATTTTATTTTATTTTATTTTATTTTATTTTATTTTATTTTTGATTTGTGTTATACACTTTCCCCATATTACTCTGGTCATTTGGAGTGCTTCTCCTACTGGTGCTTCCCCCTGGTTTTGGGGATACATAAGAGGACTCAGGTCAAGTGTTGCATAATAAGACCTCATTTTGATGTACAGAAAACTGAAATAGTGAAGGGGGTTGATTCTCTGCTTCAGGTCATGCAGAAGCATTAAATTTCACAAGAAAAGCCATGAAACACAAATAAGACATGAATTTTATGCCTACTTAGTTGATTCACTAGACATTTTAGCACCTACTCCACATTTTGGGCATCTTTACTGTACTATATGTAGCAAAGATCAGTGGAAATATAGTTTTGCTGCAAAAGCATTTAGTCCAGCCCTAGCAATGTTTTCACCATGGTCTAAGCTGTTGTCCATCACAGTTCTTGTGATCTGTTT
>VZSV01000069.1:889460-908294 GCA_013398735.1 Nothocercus julius
GTAACCAGGGCACCCACCCCATTCACCAGCGGACCCACATTTTCCCTGATCTTCCTTTGCTACTAATATATTTGAAGAAGTTTTTCTTGTTATTTTTAACATCCCTTGCCAGATTGACTTCCAACTGTGCCTTAGCTTTCCGTGTCGCTTCCCTGCCTTCCCTGACAACGTTCCTATATTCCTCCCAAGGAGCCTGTCCTTTTTTCCACTTTCTGTATACCGCCTTCTTCTGGTTGAGCATTGCCACAAGCTCCTTGCTCATCCCCGCAGGCCTCCTGCCCCCTCTGCCCGGCTTCTTGCACACAGGGACGCACTGTTGCTGGGCGTGGAGGAGGTGCTGCTTTAACACCAACCAGCTCTCTTGGGCCCCCTGACCTTCTAGAGCCCTAGCCCACGGGATTTGTCCGAGGAGGCCTCTGAGGAGGCCAAAGTTGGCCCTCCTGAAGTCCGTGGTTGCAAGGCTACTTACAGCCCCGCTCCCTCCTCGCTGGATCCTGAACTCCACCAGCTCATGGTCACTGCAGCCGAGGCTGCCCCCGACCTTCACATCTCCAACAAGCCCCTCTATTTGTCAGTACAAGGTCCGGTAGCCCACCTCTCCTCGTTGGCTCCTCCACAGCCTGCATCAGAAAGTTATCATCCACGCACTGCAGGAACCTCGAGGACTGTTCGTGCCTGGCTGTGTTGCCCCGCCAGTTGATGTCAGGGTAGTTGAAGTCTCCCATGAGAACCAGGGCTTGCGACCGTGAGGCTACTTCCAGCTGACTATAGAAGGCCCTATTGACTTCCTCGTCCTGGTCAGGTGGCCTGTAGCAGACCCCCACCACAATGTCTCCCACGTTAGCCCGTCCTTTAACCCTCACCCACGAGCTCTCCACTCGCTCGTCATCCACCCCCAGGCTGAGCTCCATGCATTCCAGTTGCTCTCTCACATAAAGAGCAACTCCCCCACCTCGCCTTCCCAGCCTGTCCTTCCTAAAGAGCACAGAGCCTTCCATGACTGCGCTCCAGTCGTGGGAGCTGTCCCACCACGTCTCTGTGATTCCAATGAGATCATGGCCCTGGGACCGCACACAAATCTCCAGTTCCTCCTGCTTATTCCCCATGCTTCGTGCATTGGTGTACAGGCATTTCAGGGAAGTAATGGAGCCTGCAGGTAATGGTAGATGACAGGTAATGGTAGATGATTTTGTGAGCGAAAGAAATACGAATAGCAAGAAACCGTCTGGCCTAGGCTAGGAATAAGGGGCAATTTCATCATATTATTATTGCAAGTATCCTTGGGAACTGGAATGACTAAAAAAAATCTGAGATGGAATTGAGACACCTGTACTTTTGTGTGTGTTTTTTTTTTGTTTGTTTTTTTCTTTTTTTCCTCTCTCTAGAATATTTCTGATCTTCTGGTTTGAGCTTTAATATTTAGCCTGAGAGACTCCATCCACGTTGGCTGTAATGAACACACTTCTCACCATATATGTCTCTTTCTTTGCGCTGCCAATGAGAAAAGTTGAGAGGAATGAATAAAAGAAAGATATCTGAAAAATATCAGTGGACTAGTAAGAGGAGAGAGAGAAGAAGAAAATGAGCTTGAACTTATAGATGTGCATAGAATAAAAGTCAACTGTCCTGTAAAAATTCATTGCAAAACGCTTATGCCAGTTACTCTGTGAACTGCAAATATCAATGTTTTGCTTTTTACATCTTTCTTTTATTAAAAGGATGGAGTTTTAAGTCTCTGATAATTAAGAGCAGTTTTAACTTATACTGTAGATATGTGAAAATAACACCTACTAGGCATGTGCATCAGTCAGAAAAATCTGGTTTTAAGGCAACTGTTGGGAAAGAAGAGGAATGGAATTTGAAGTTTTAAAACAAGTAAACAAAACAAAACAAAATCTTATGGAAGAAATTCCATAGGCTTCTGCACTCAGGAAGAAAAGGAAGCCTGTAAACTTTTCTCCTTTTCTTCAATATGCTTAAGTCTTTCTTCTGAAGTTATAGTAATTTTTTTTTTTTAATTAACTATTACTTTATTTACAATCATGGCAACTCAAAGGAAGTTAGATCTTTCTATCATAATTTTGAGAAAAAGTGAGCAGTGAACCACTGACTCTTCAGTGTCTCTTACCTAGTGTTACTTTATGGCAGTCTTCCAAACCCCAGCCTAAAGATCCCAGAAGGTGGATCCTTGGCTCCCTTCACACTTTGTATTTCCTCGCAGTTCGTAGCCACTAGTTTGTGTCTGCTCTTGTTGTGAGCATAGCTCTGGTTTGAGAGAGAGTAAGAAGATATGGGGTAGTTGTATAATTATTATAGCTATGATTTTTTTTTTTTATACAAGCTGCCAAATTGATATGGAGCACAGAAAAAGGCATAGAACACATTTCCAATTCTGAAAATCAATAATAATAATAAAAAAATACTCCCTTCAGAGAAGAGTCATACTTGTCTACTCTGCTATTCTGTAGAGCATACCATATGCTAATGCACAGAAGCTACTATATGCTTACCTTTATGGGCCTGGTGTTTTTTCTTCTCTATGTCTTTATGTATCTCCATGTAACTAGTTGAAAATCTTAAATTCATATTGTCCAAAATGGTTATTAATCTATTCCTACTTTCCCTGCCTTTGGAATAATGCATATAATTTTTCAAGTGAAACAAAACTTAAGATAATTCAGATGAAGAATAAGATGAACATTAAATAATAGTAACAACATTTTTATTTTTTGATGTCTTGCAACCAAATTTATTTTCACTTCGCACATTGGGAATGACTTGGGAATTAATGATTTCCCTAAAATTGTTTAAGAGCACTGTGTTTCACACTGTAAGTGTGAAAGCACCAATTTTGAAGCAGGATCATTTTTCCTTAGATCATGAGTTCTTTCAACCACCATGTGATGGGAAGCAGTGCTTCCATCCCATTACTGTTTTTGATATTAATCTTTCTCAGAAGTCCATTCTTTGCACCATTGCAAAACAGAAAATTGAAGAAAAACTGTTTTAAGTAAAAATTTCTATAAAAAGACCAAAAAACATTTAGGTTTTCCTTCAATTTCTTAGAGGTATGAAGAAAAAAGAAAAAGAAAAGAAAAAAAAAAAAGACAGGAAATATTGCAACCCTGTGCCATGTGTTCTAGGTGCCCCTGCTTGAGCAGGGAGCTTGGACTAGATGATCTGCAGAGGTCCCTTCCAACCTCAACCATTCTGTGATTTCTTTTTTGCCTCTCTTCAAAAATGGCTGAAAAGAAAAATAATCAGCAAGTCTGAGGCTTCTTTTAATATATTTCCTAAATGAATTGTTCAATATTGACACTATCCAATAATTCTACTCAGTTGAGCATTTTTGACAGGAATGGGCAGGGAATGAAATAGCATTTATTGAAATGTTGGCAAATGGTTTGTAATAACAAACATCAGTTCCAGAGCAGCTCAATTTTCCCTCATCCTTTATAATCAACTGATGTATTGCAGCAGCCTTCTGAGTTTTATATACACTCAGGAAAATCAAAACTTTCCTTTTACATATCTGTTCCAAGAGTAAGGATAAAAGATCTTCAGCACAACCCTATCAATCTCTTGGTGCATATTTAGCTATAGAAATTTAAGGCCAAAAAGTACCATATATCCCCAGATCATAAGCAACTGTGTAATAAATACATGTTTAAGAAGATCTGGAATCCTTAGAAGATTTTATCCAGCATCTACTAGAATTCTTTCTACTCAGAGGCATCCAGATGGCAATCTTAAAGAAAGATTACACAATGTAATATAAAATAAAATCACTTTAGGAGCCCAGAATTTACTATATAAGGTGCATTGACGGTTGGAACTGAGGGGACTTTATTTATTTTTAATCCATGCATTTTTTGAGCACCCTCTTAAAAATTACTTGGGAAAGGTGGTAGATTGGGGGAGGGGGAGTTAGCCATGTTCCACTTGGAATAACTTTAGTTACTACTGACAAAAGAGTGGCAGGATGGAAACCGTCTTCCTAATAAGGTGGAATAGAATGTAAACACATTAATCCTCATAGGATAGCAGGCATGCAAACTGAAAGCAGTGGAGATCTAAATCTAAAGTGTTTTCCCACTTGTTAGATTATTCAGCAGAAGTCCAAGAAAATAATATGCAAATACTAATGAATAAGCACAAATAAATATATTTTAAAATAAAAGATCAATGGGCAACAAAGTATTAATCATTTTTTAAATCAATCAGTTAAATTAAACTGGATTATTTGGGGGGGAGGGGAAGAAGGATAAAACTTTGTTGATGTATTTCTAAAAGAACGTAAATATGTTAATTTTTGCTTTAGTGTTTCAAGCCAGAAAGGAGGGGAGTATTATTTGTTTGTTTTATCAGGATAATAATCTGGCATGTCGGGGTGGGTGGCTTGTACTCTATGTGAGATTGCTAGTACTGATTTTGTATCTTTTTGTGTGTGCAAGCTCTCTCTGTGTTTCCAGCTTCCTTCTCATTTCTCCATAGCTTTGCAGCCTATGGGTTCATTTTGGCAAAAGTTGGTTGTCTCCTTTAAGTCCCTAAAACTTTTCTCTGCCCACATCTTCCTTCCTCTCCTCCCACTCTCCTAAAAGAAGGACCTATTGTTGGATAAGTGATGGAAGTGTTAGATTTTTCAGAAAGGCATCATATTTTCATCGTTTCTCTATTTTCTGAATGCATTCCTACTTAAATTGATCCCCTTTATTTGTGTTTGAGCATGGAAAGTTTCAAGGGTTTCTTGTGGCGTTCTGTTCAAGGAGTGCTACAATGCATGTTTTGAGTCCAAAGTGAATAGTGGGAAAATATTTTATTTGCCGTTTTGATGCATGCTAAGCAGTAATTAATCCTGCATTTTCACACAGATTTTGGTTGGAATCATTGTATTACATTTAGCTGTGTTTGCTGCATAAAATCTATTTTTCTGTGAGCAGTAGATGGAGAGAGAACTTAAAAACAGAAAAAGTAGGAAGAGAAGAATTTCCTTCAACTTTTTAAAGAAAATATTTAACTCGTCTGTACAGCTTTTATTCACTGCTTATGTAAATAAGAAAGACCAATTATGATAACAAAGACAAGAATTTAAGTTTGTGACAATATGGGGTAGAATAAAGCCCTGCTGTTTGAACTGAGCGTGTTGCTTTCTTGCTGTGCCATGTGGTGGAAATTGGAAGCCCTTTCCATGATAATCCTTTCTGCTGCAGTCACACAGTACAACAGAAAGATAATTCAACACCTCATTCTATTAGTTTGCACTGCAACAATTCAGTATCAGGGCTTAAAGTGTGTTTTTTGGGGGGGTGCCAAGGTGGAAAGTTAGGAGAACAAAAGGTCTTTTTGTTTTCATTGATGGTATGAACAGGAACAAAAACTGAATGGAAGAAAAGTTACTTATTCTCTTCATAGCATCTTTGTGGGAAAGTTGGAGAAGGCTGTTGGATGTAAAACATTTATTTGCAATGTATTTTAGCACTGCAGTGAATTTTCTCTTTGAATCAGTCCAGCTTGAGATGAAAAGCTGCTAAAGAATACTGGAAGCATGGGAATAAAAAAAAACATCTGGGCAGAGTGGATCCTGTTTGATTACCAGACAAATGGGAATTTGGGGAAAGAGAATTATGCAGGAGCAAGCTACTTCTTTATGACATAAAAAGAAATTTTGATAATGGAAATTTGATCTTAATAATGAAATAATTCCATTATAAAAACTGTCTTTTAGGACATAAAGTCCTGTGGTTTTTGTTTGATTGTTGTTTTATATAGAATAATAAGCATAAATTCTTTCTCTCTATTATTTTACAACATACCCAATGCTGAAGATAGACCTTTGCTATATATCTTAAAGTATATAAATGCATTTTTGGTTTGACTCTCTAAAGAAAGAAGACATATCTATCTGTGTCACTGAGAATAAGGAGTTTTGGATTGTACCTATTTTGGCCAAATTTAATAGAAGTGTTAAAGGCAACATGTTCCTGCAGGCTCTGTGTAACTAGGCAAACATGTAGCAGGAGGAGATCATCCTTATGTCTTCACTACAAGAAAGGTCATATGGTTATCTAATCACCTTAATTGAAATCAGAAAGTATACTGGGGAAAGAGATGTTAATACTGTCCTAAACATGAGAAAAACTTAATTTAGATTTTAGAGCTTATTAGTCATAGGAGAAACCTACCTTGGAATACAAAACCAGGAAAAAAAGCTTCACTAAACTATTATTTTGCCCATTAACATATTTGAAATGAGAAGGCAATAACTGAAAATAGAAAGCATCAACAGTGTTGACTTGAAGGCTGCAACATGGATCCATGAGCATTGTGTGAAGATGTTAAATGTTATAGTGTACATGGTTAGTTAGGGTATGTTTTTGGAGGAAAAAAAAAGAAGCTTGAAACATGAATGGTGTTCTTTGTCAGTGATACTTTGCGTCCAATAACAAATAATGATAGTAAACTTGAGTCTACAATACATAAAATTCATGTTCACAAAATAGTCTAACTAACAATATCCTGTTTCAGCCAAAACTAGGTGTTTCAGGAAAAGTGTTAAGAAATGGGCCGTCATAAATACAACTTCCACAAGTTTTCCCTCTTTGCAGCGATTTGCAAGTCAAGCCTCTCTTGAAAAAGTAGAGGCTCCTGTGCTAGTGAGGATTACTACAAAGTTTTTTCATGTGAGTCTTAACTAAACATCTCAAATCTCTTGCCTTCTTCGGAAGGCTCAGCTCACATAAATGCAGACAACCTCCTCCTGCTTTATTATTTCTTTTCCCATTAATTTTAATCTGTGGTCATCAGTTCTTGCCGTGGAGGAAAAAACAGCATATTTCCCTGTTTGTCTTCTTGTCACTCCTGAGTTTATACTCTTTTATCATTTACTACCTCAGTTATCTTGTAGCAATATAGGCTGGTCCAAGAAGGACACCATTCCTCTGGTGCCCCTGCTACATCCTCCTGGTTCTTCTTTGGCCCTTGGCTTGTCAGCCTGTCTTGTTCCTGGTGTGGGAGACCAGAACCACACAGGTTTTGAGCTAACAGTAGGTTCTGGATTTATGCAGAGCTTTATTATCCTGAATAAATAAGTAGAGTCGGCAAAATCACTAGCTATAGAAAGCATTATGATAGACTAAGGTGCAGGCACTTTCAGCTGAAGCCCAAGAACTCCTGCTTCATCTGCAAGAATATTTTTTTGCATCAAAGATAGTCTTAATTTTCCTTTAATTTTGCTTTACTTACCATGTCCTCCCTGTCTCCCTGTCCCAGCTATTTGAAGTAGAGGTAGGGAGCAAGAGGGGGGGAAAAAAAAAGGTAATTTTTGATCTCCAAAAATACACCTTAAGGCCAATGCTTACATCTTTGATTTATTCTGTATTCAGCTATTGCATCTTTTAATGAGAATAAATCAAAGTTAAACCTTATTCTTTTCTGTTTTTTTTTTTTTTTTTTTCATATTGAATCAAAATTGTATGATCTGAATAGAATTTTTTCCAAGGTGTCACAACAAACATTTGCATTTTTTTTTGTGTGTGTTTTATGGTATTGATTCTGAAATATCTGAAACTTGCTTTCATTCTGAATTTTAAATGAATTACAGAACGGTTTCTGGCCAGCTGTGGTTTCATTTTCTGTAGGACTGTGCAACAAGATATCTGTACCATGCAGTGTATTGGAGGTCTGGGCGCACAGTAATTTGGAGCAGCGACAAGAGAGAGTGTAAGAATGTGATCAATACTCCGTGAGAAAAGCCAAAGCACAAAATGAGATGCAGTCACCAAAAGCCATCAAGAGTAGCAAGTAGTACTAATAAAAAGGCCAAAAAAAGTATCCAACTAATTCTCAGAAGAGAAGGAAAATTGTAGATAGGTATTTTGATGTATCTGAAGTGTTTTCCTTTTTTTTCCCCCCCNCCCCCACCGTCATCTGTTGGTATTGGGGGGGGGAGTTAATCAGTGGGCTATTAAGCATAGCCAACCACTGAGAAACACACAGGCCTCATCATTAAACACAGTAGCACTTTTTAGTTGCAACTTAATTATTTTTAAACACCTCAGCCTGATAAACTTCATTCTAAGTACTTGAGAGATTGCCAGTGATATCTCTGAAGCTGTTACTGAGGTTTTGGGGAATAAATGAGGTACCAGAGGATTACAAATGGGAAAATATGGTGCTCATAGTTAAAATGAGAAGAGAAAATATATCTTTGGAATCACAGATTCACCAACTCCAGTTTCACTTCTGCCTTTCTAAAGGTAATTTTTAAAGGGTGTGGTTCTGTACAGATAAACATAGGATTTTATACATTGACATGACAATTAGCCAGAAAAATCTAGGAGAGGGAACAGAGAGTAAATTTGTAAGCATTTTCCTCTATGACCTGATTCTAGTGTGGGGTATTGTATTTAAAGAGAAATATGGAAAATTTTAGTCCAGAGAAGAATAGGCATTCAGAAAACAAAAACTTTAAGAAGGTAGAGAATATACTGGGTTGTTAAAATGTAGCATAAAGGAGTATGAAATCAACAGTAGTAGTACAGGAAAGGTGACTGGGATGCTTATACAACTTCATTTTTATCATGTATTAAGTAATTAAACTGCAGAGCTCTTTATCACAGAATGTTAGCAAAGTTAATGTCTATCATATACCAGGTAAATTATATAAAGGTAAAGCTCCAGAAACAACCTCTGGCTCAGAAGTCCCAAGCTAAGAGTTGCTGAAAGTTGAGAGAATAATGCTAGGGAAGTCTCTATATATCCTGATTTTACTCTTTCCTCCCCTGGCATGTGTCACTTGCCACTGTAAAAAACAAATTCTCTGTTGGTTGGCTCTGTGGTCTGGTCACATAAATATTCCTGTATTCTAAGTAAGAGAGCTAAAGGGATGCAGCAAGGAACAGGTCTGATAATTGAATATAAAAAGGCCATACATGTTTTTTGTGTTTATCAGACATTAATTGAAAAGCAGTGACTTTTTAGCTATGAAAACTCAGATCAGGAAAATCAAACCTAGAAGAAAAAGGAAGGACTGGGATAATGAAGTAGTGGAATATACCTACTATATAGTAGTCTAACCAAGAAACAGGCTAACTAAGAAACATCTCCCCACCTTAGAAGTTTTAGAACAAGTCAGAGCAACTGTCAGAAAGATGCAGGAATAGCTGATCCTGCCTTGCAGGAGGATAAACAGCAAGAGCTCTTCAGTCTCTTCAATCCCATCACTCTGATATATCTCTCCCTCTTAGTCTCATAGAGAATAGACATCAGACAGTGTAATCAAAACCTCAAAATTCAGGGGATTTGTGGTGATACGGTACCTGAATGCTATCCCCTTCTCAGATCTGTCTCTGGTCAGCGTGCCAGCTGACAATAATAACCAGCAAAGAGCTCAAATCCTCTTTTGATACCAAAATGGATAGCTAGATTTTTAAAAGGGCTGAGTTGTTTGATATCGAGTTCTATTGATAATCTCAGTCTCAGGATAAGAAGTGTTCAATGCTAAGTAGTTTTACAATCAGATGTGAAGTATTATAACCAGCTGATCTCTCACCTAAAACACCTTTCCATTCTCCTTGAAATCTAAAAAGAATCAGGAATTTTAAGTTCTGACATACCCTTTTCTTGCTTTGAAAGAAGAAAAAGTAGTAACTCTTGCTCATAAATTCACATTTTTCTCCAAAGTGGGCTTCAAATAAATATTAAATATTCAAAAGAACCCCAATTAAGTTTCCATCCCTCACCCTAAGGAATTTTTTCTTCCCATTTTAACTGAGCCAAATGCAACTAATAAGTTGAAGAAGATGAATGCCAGTGGTGCATCCCAGCATTGACAATTAGGGTACACAAAGATACAGTTTAGTACGTTATAGAATCTCAGAGCATATGAGTGCCAGCAGGAGAATACTTCAAAATTAGTTCTGTAGGTTCTTTACTTTGCAAATGTGAATTTTATATTTGCTTTGAATTTTAATGCCCCTGAAAAGATTAAATAATGTTTCTACATTTTTGGAAGGCAGCAATTTCATTATAAAATCTATAGAGAAAGTAAATACAGAAATATTAATCTATGGCCTGCTCTAACTCTCATCGAAATGAAACAGGCTGTTGTCTGTGCTAAAGGTTTCTTATAACCCATAGCTCAGTAATATTCTTAGTAAATTAGAGTGGAACTCCTCTGGTTCAGTAGCGGGGCTCATCGCAAAAATGAAGTCCAGGAGAATATCTCACTGTGGGATTCACTCTCCTTCTGCTGAGCCTGGCAACATGGAAGAGCTCACTACATAGGACTCCTTTTTTCTCATGTGTTGTATTAGGTCTGCCTTAAATTTTCCACCATCATTGGCTCACTTTTATTTAAAATTATGTGAGTGGTAATCTTGCCTACTGGTGAATATGCCAGCATGGACCAGAAGGATCTCACCATCACTCAGGTTATTGTAAAATAAAAAATAAAATAAAAAAAATAATAATAATAAGAAGAAGAAATTGTAGTGAGGATATTTATTTATTTAGATATCTGGAGAGCATACTTGTTTTATTAGTAAAATTTTCTTTCCTGATGGAGTGGCTTATTTATCCCACTGGTTACTCGGAACAAATGCATAGTCATAGCTCAGATAATAGTTACGCTCTGCATCACTGCTTTATTTTCTAACAACCTCCCTGTATTTCCTTGCGGAGTGTTATAAAGTGAGCTGTTTCATTTGTGACCAAAGCTGCTCATCACATCCCTGTACTGCACTACAGTGATTACCAAGTGCAGGCTATTGCCCCTCGTTACTGCCCCAAATAAATTAGGGCTGACCATTTTATTGTGGACTCTGTCTCAAGGAATAGTGTATGCATAGAGCAAACTCAGCAGACGGTACCCTGGTGCTGAATTTGAAATACAGATGTAAGTTGTAATATTATGTGACAGAGAAAATACTTGAGTACAAAATGCTGTAACGGTTCATTCACAGAAAGTAGATAGCTGGGCTACGTCTCAGCAGAATATTTCATAAGTTTCTACATTTCTGATGTCTTCTTCAAACAGCTAGACTAAAATGTTCCACTACTAAAATGATCTGTCAGGACAATATTAAAAATACTTAGTAAAAAGGTTGGCAGGAGCAGAGAATTGAATTTCCAGAAATATCTGCAGTTCTTTCATTTCCTCAAAGAAGTGAATTCTGCAGGGCTTCTGCATCTTCATGTGCCCTCTGTGATCTGAGCTGGCAAATAAGTTTAGTTCACTGCTCACCGCATGCGAAGCAGGTAGGTGGTTTTCTGTTATCATCTGAGAATTATGTTTGGCAATTTAACCTGGAATTATGAAACGCAGGGCAGATTGCACTCAGTTGCTGTGTGTTCCCTCCCCTGAGCCGCAAGCAGGGAGTTTCTGCCTTCACCTGAACATCTCCCCACCCTTTCCCTACCTCCAGGCCCTCTGGGAGAGGTGGGATGGGAAAGGCAACAGCACTAGCAGAGCCACTGCTTTAGCTCTAAATAAGCAAAAAACCTCCAAGTAGGCTGCTTATCTAACTTTCCTACTAGCCTTGATGAATACACACAGAAATGGTCAAACGCAGTAGCTCGGTTGTTCAAAGCACCATATCTCGGTTGTTCAAAGGCCTTTCTGAGGTTCTTGTCTAACAGGCAGAAGACGGATGACAAACATGCTCCGAATACGGTTCAGAAGCAACCCTGACAGAATACAGGCAGGAGCTTTCTTTTCATGTTTTGTCAAAATAACAAATAAAATATTAGAAGCCTGTGAGGGTGGGCTTGTCGCAGTTCCTCTTTGCAGATCAAAATCTGAGTGCTCTGATCTAGAAAGGCAGTGAGTTCACCTCAAATCTGTTACATGTATGAGAGAAACTGCCCCTGCGAGAGGTTAGGACTGGCTTTCCATTTAGTGGATACCTGACTGCAAGAGAAACACAATGGCCATTCCCCTCTTGCCACAGCCTCTTTCTGTGAGGTTTCTAGCTTACTTGCATTAAATTCTCATCACTGTTCAGTAGGAACTTTTACTGAAAATGCACTGCATTAGGCAGGGATGTAGGAGAATCAGACTTAAGGCTCTACTTACAGAGAAATGTTTGTTCCTCAAAACAAAACTAAATATTAAAGTGGGGTCTTGGTCTCCGGATTCGCTTCCTTAGCTATTAACCTGAAGGTGGGCACAATTCTCAGCTAGCTTCAGACCTTGCTATGTAGACATCCATATGTGAGAAGTTTCCATAGGTGCTATTTACAGTGAATTACAGAAATACTAGGCGTTCCTACACTGTGACTCACCTCATTCTCTCTGTTAGCTTTTAAGGTAACAAGAAACGTTTGTATATCATGACCGTAACTGTATGAGTAAAACATGTAAAGGATCTTTCTTTCATTCTGTGAACCAAAAATCTCAAGGCTGCATATTAAATGTATATTTGTCTTACGGTGTTTGCATGTGCAGCTGTGGCCACTGTACAATATTTGCACTAGAAGAAGACATTTAATATCAAAGAGTCTTTTAGCAAGAAAAGTAATTTTAACTAATTCCGTTGCTTGAGATGGAAGACAAGGCTGGAGAAATCAAATGGGGAAAAGAGACTTTTAAAGATAATTTTGTGTTTAAAACAATTAATGATAGATGAATATTGCAGTAATTTACCCAACGTTTGTCAAATTCACTATTATAAAGTTGTCAGAAGCGACTGCTTTTCTCCCCAAAATGCATGCTGCCATTTAAGTGCTCAAGGTGAAGGTTGTATGGATGAGTTTCTGTGACCTATGCTGGAAGTCAGATAGATTAAGAAAAGTTATTTTTAAAGAAACAGTTCCTAACAGGCTGTGTGAATAGGTCATTTTAGAAATAAAGGCCACGTAGGTTTGTCCTCACTATTGCTGAATACCTCAGGCTGGTCTTTCATCTGTCTTTGCAGTGGAGAAAAATCCATCGATTCCCTTTAACAGATCATGATCTCAGAGCACACAGTGGCCGTGTCCCCATGTAAGGCTGCAGGGATTTGATCTGATGTTATGAGCAGTGCAAATTCTTTGCCAAGGTACCCTGCTCTGCCCCTGCTCTGCTGAGATACGGGGTTTGGTAACTCATTGAGCACTGCTGTGCTAGGGCAGCCGTACGTGCTCCTGCACCTGAACTCATTCGATATTTCTGCACAGTGCTGCAAGCAGCCAAAATATGACTTGACAGAGGTTTGTGAAGAAACCTATAGTGCAGGGGGGATTTAAATGCAGCCATAAGCTCTTCTTCTCTTGCACTAGACATTCTGCTGTCATTTAATAGACAATAATTTGAGGCATAAACACATTTTCTTTTTAGGACATTTTCATGAAAGAGCTTGTTTTCTGATGGGAATAACTAATGCTGGCAATTTGGAGGTGGTTACATAATTACTTGTGTTTTTTTGAAATATTCTCATGCAGTTTTTTGGGCATAGGATTACCACTGGCATATTTTCAGCTTAATAAGTAATTCTTCAGGGCATTTCCTAACCAATTGGACAACTAGTTATGTATCTCATGAGAGCAATAACAGTATAAGTAATGGAAACCTCCAGGTATGCTGCTGAAAATGGACCACAAACTATTCCTGACTGCTCACTCATAACTGTTCAAGGTAGTGGACTGGGTGTCTTTTTCCTTGCTAACAGAAGGACAAAATTGTTTGTTTTATTATTATTTTCTAAGAATAGGTAGTGAGCCTTCCTGTGCAGGAACATAATGGTTTAGAGACATTATTGTTGTATTTATAACCACCCACTGTGAAACTCCACCTGTTTTTGTACAGATCTGTTTCTTCCTTGTTTGTGGGCAATTACGTCCTTATTTTTAAATCTTAATCTAATGCAACAGCAAAATAGCTGTGTTATTTCTGCCTATGTATAAAAATTCAGTTCAGACAGCTGACTTGCCAATGTCAGATGGGAATTTTAACCCTAATATGCATTAATATGTATGCTTGTTTGCCTGGTTCCAATCCATATAGGTGGATAAATGGGTACGGGAGGGTCAAATAATTAATCATTGTGTAGGGCAGTTAAAATTAATATTTGTCACGTTTTAAGAATACTACCGAGTCTGGAAGAAATCAGCTGTGCATTACTGATGCAGTAGTTTACATTCCCTGCAGAAATGGTCATAGATACTAAAACTACTTTCTCAGAAGAATGACTGCATGAAGACAATTCTGTTAGATGTGTTCAATATTTTAGGTTCACGGTGTTACAAAAGGGACTCTTTTATTGTGTGAGCAATTTCTTATAAATGAACATCTCTTAAATTTTCCATAATTACAAAGCTTGCCTTGGTTGTAATGAAGAGTTGAAACAGATGCTCTCCAGAAGTCCCTTCCAAACTAAATTGTTTTATGGTTCTGTGGGTTCTACGCATATGTGTTTACCTAAATACTGAAAGATTTTGCCAAAAAGATTAAGTGAGTTTTGGGACTGAAAGAAAAAGACAACACCTACAGTAACTCATGTGACAGAGTCTGTGGAGGGATTACTGGTAGGGAGTGAGTTTGGTAGTGGTTCCTGTCAGAAGGGCATTTTCAGTGCAGAATATTTATAGAGGAGCAAGAAGATGCTCAGCAAAGAGGAGGGTATGAATAGGTGTTGCTAAGGTACAAATCAGCTTCCTGTTCTTGGGTCAAAAGCAATTTCACCCCAATATTGCCTAAAGGTTGAAAGGCTAAACTAGTTTCCTAGCTCTAATCAGTGGACAGGTTACGTGTTGGAGGACAACTCATCCTATGTTAAAACAGGGGTAAGTTAGGATGGTCACCGTTAATAAGCTTTGTTAGTGTCAGGGCTACTATCACGGTAATATTTTCTGTTAAAATCTTTTTTCTTAACAAATGTGATATCCATACCAGATGTTGCATTTCATTTAAAATGTTTTACAATATAACTTGATTTCAGTTTAAATGCATTTAACTATCCCATTAATCTAGAAATAATTTATAATTTAACGACAGATTTAAAGATGAAAACCTTTAGAAAAATTCTAATCAATAAGTAATCCTATGATTTTTTAGTTTTTCTCTTGGTCAGACAATCATTCTGAAGAAATGAAAAAATACATAATGTAATGCTGTATTTATAAAACAAATGTGACCAAAAGTTTTAATATTTCTAGAAGTATTTTAACCTTTGCTGGAGATCACTTTCATTGAGCAATATGTTGTTGAGGCATTCACAAACAGCACAACATTTTGTTTACTCATTGATAATCAGCTTCAGCATGGCAATCAGTTTTATCTGGTTGCTTTGTTTTGTGTATAATTTCTCTTTTCAACCAAAGAAAAGAAGAAGGTCCTGGCTGTATATGGGGTAAGAATTAAACTTCAGCACTATGAAAAACACAGAGGTTTCAACATTGCTGTTTTGTTTTTCCTTGGCTGATTCAGAGAAGAGCCTTTCACCTGGCTCTTTCACACAGTGTGTGACTCTGATAGCATAGGGTTCATGGCCATCCTATTTCCAATCCTCTCCTAGGGCAGAAATTCCACTGTGGGCTAAAGATACTCCTTGATTTTTTTTTTTTTAAATATATATGTATATACATATAAAAGCTTTTTGTAGCATTTGTTATATGAACTACACCTAACTGAAAACTTTAAGATTTTTCTTCATCAGCGTTAAGAAAGGAACCAAAGCTAAATCCTTATCACTGAGCACTGGCTTCTCTCTTCTTTCTGCCTGTGGCTGTCATTGGCTTTGTGAGTGGAAGAGTCAAACTGAAGAATGAGAAGCTGACAAAGGATATACAGATATATAATATATCTCTCCATTTTTCATGAATGGAGAGATTTCTTAAGTGGTTAAGATCACAGGAGAGGTAAGTGGAAATGGCCAAACTTCACAGATAATCAGAGAGGAGTATTAGGAATCAGTATCGAAGTAGCCATCTGTGTAATATAACACCAAAATTATCTCAATAACCTCACCAGAAATTTTAGTATGGATGTATCAGAACTGGAACCTGTGGGGAAGAAGTAATTAATTTTTTTATTATTATTATTATTATTTGTGAGGGCAGAGATGTGTTTGCCTCTTGCAAATGCATCTTCAGCCTTGCTGGCTGGGCCTGCAAATGAGAGCTGCAGCAGCTGCCTCCATCACACTGGGATGGGAGGAATCCGTTGGATTTTAGGCTCTACCGGTCTGGCTCCAGCAGACCGGGAAGGAATTTCTCCTGAGTCCAGAAGCCCACCAGATTCACCTTATCAAGGATAAATAGGTTTAGGGTGTTTTGGCTTTACTTAAAAATTCTCCAGTGGCATTTATATTTAATTTCTTGAAAGACGGACATGAAGCTGAATATTGAGTGAGCAGAAATTGAATGAAAGCAAACTCAGCCTACGAACTATAAACTACAAGCAAAACAATTGGTTTTAATGTTAGTTTTGCAAACTTCAACTTATCAGTATTTCTTAAATTCACATTTTATAGTTGTCAAATATCATTGTGTTTTACTCTGGATGTAGGGATGTGATAATGTGCTTTTGTTAGTGTATTAGAAAAGCTGAATATGTTAGTTTTGCTGAGTGTATAATATAGTTGTGTTATTTACATGTAAAAATATTTTCCTTTTTCTGTATGAGTGCTATGACACTTGAAGGTAATTGTAATATTCTAAAATATTATCTGAAAACTTAACATTCAAATTTCATTTATTTGTTAATTAAAATGTGTAATTTGTTTTCATTTCATTTTGACTTACACAGCTTTAGTTAAAGCACATCTGATGCTTCAGCTTGAGGCTAAAAAGACTAATAATGGGCAAACTATTAAATGCACAAAGTAATGATCACTGAACATTAAAGCAGGTGCATTATGGAAGCTACCATATGTTTTGAACTGAACTTTGCCCAGAATTCCTATAATTTTCTTCTGGTATTAAGAAGTAAACTGTCGCTCATCTGTAATGATCTGACATGTAAAGATAACAGATGGCTTGGAGGTCTTTACAGGTTCTGATTTCCATAAAGAAGTGTTAAAAATGAAGCATTTCATCTATTATTTTCCTGTGCTCTTTTATCGCTTTCTGACTAAACAGAAAATTGATGTATTGATGCCCACGCTGTGACATTTCGTATGTGATTATCAAAATACAGCACCTTGATTGCTGGGGTTTTTTAAATGACCGTGACAGGAGTTGGCATCTCGCAGGCCCGCGCCGTGTAATCTCAGCCCCGCAGTAATTCACTGGGCTGGGCGCGTGATGTAGTGGGAGCTCCCACGACTCCATGGCACAAATTTTAGATTTCTTAATCTGTACAATTCTACAAGTCTGTTGGGGAATTTTCTCAATTGCTTCTTGGGAATTATTTTCCAAAGACAGTGAACTTTGTAGAAGCTGGAAACTCAAACCATCAAAGCTGAAGTTAAATCTGTTCCCAGTATCTATAATTTCTTTTCATCTGCTGCTGTCTTCCTTAAGGACATGTCTAGCCCCCATCTTCAGACTATGCAAACTATACAGAAGAAAGCGGATCTGTAATCAAAAGCTGGGAAACTTTTATCAATCCCTTTTTTTTTGTATTTGTCAGGCACAGCAATAAGGCAAAGAACTGTTGACTATCAAAGGGAGAGAGTGGAGAAGGAACGAAATCTCTAAAAATCACTCAAATGAGTACACCAGGCAGTAGAAAGAGTCACTAGTCTTGGGCATTTTTGCCAACAAACATCTGTTACTGTCAAAGATAAGTCACTTCCCATCACTTTTTTCTTTCTTCAGGGAAGCTAAGACCAAAAAACTAAAAGGGAGAAAATTCTTAGATGCCTAGCAACTTACTCCTCTCTAGATGTACATGGGTGTCTGACTGTCATCTTATACAAACATGCCTTATGCCAGTGGTCATGCAGTAGTAATTGAAAATAAAAGCAGTATCTTGTGTGCTTGAACAAGGTAGCTTGTTACTAAGTTACATCACTGTGTGACTCTCTGTGACAGAAGCATCATGTTATTCCACTGTGAAAAATTATTTCAAATCTGTACAGCTACCCAAGTATTTTAGTTTTAAGAAGTCAGACCAACACCTCTTCTAAGCTTTTTTTTTTTTTTTTTTTTTTTTTGGCTAACTAAACTAACCAGAAAAGTAATATTGAAATTAGAATATCTCTTTCCCCTGTGGGATGCAAAATATCATGAAATGACCACAACAGATCTATTCAAAATAACCAGAAATCATGATTTTAAACATGGAGGACAGGAAGCATGGGAGAGGTCAGTCCTCTGTGAATATTCAGCTGTATTGTAAGTAACAGGCAGTTTTCTATTAGTGTTGCAATTTCACACTAGTTTTACGGGACATTAAGCTGTCCTGGAGATATCTGATGATGACTTAAAGTAATCTGCTACACTGATGAAATTCTGACCACAACCAAAATCAGCATTTGAGGAAGATCCTGATCTGCTAAAAGCAGAAAATAAGACTAAAAGATGACAAATTGGTCATGTGTCCTGCCTAGCTTTTGGGAATTGCTGAGGCACCTAATCCATCTTCCCTGTTTTTTAACAGCCTGAGGAAATATCTTTAACCTTATATTTTATTCTTGATGCACCGTGTACTCTCCAGCTCCCTTGACAGTAAAATTATAGTTCTGCTTAGATGATGAACTCTCATGGAAATGGCAGTTTCTTCCAACCACTCACATAAATGTTACCCATGCAAATGGAATTACAGCCGGTATAGGTGCTGCTTTACTGAGATAAAAGGGGGCAGTAAGGAATCTCTTCTGCCCCACCTTCTCTTCTCCTGCCATAATACTGTCAATTCACTATATCCCATACTACAAAATGCCTGTTCCAAAACTAAAACTTGATATCTCCTCC
>VZSV01000069.1:909174-921698 GCA_013398735.1 Nothocercus julius
TTTTTTTTTTTTAATGTGAAATGTTTTAGCAGTGGGAAGGGCTTGAGCTTCAGTTAAGTTACTTCAGTTTTCCCTTTCTCATTTGGGCCTCTGTTTCACAAGAATCTTTTGCAAAATTTTCACTGTTTTATGGAAATAAATAAATAAATACATACATAACCTACAAAGTTACCTATATTTGCTCTTTCTTGATTTTGATTTGGAATAAAATATCATCAAAATAAATGCAGAGTTAAAAAATGACAGCTTGAATCCTTTAGAGTCCTAGATCCATGCATACTTATAGCCTCAAAATATTTCAGCAGTGCTACTTGCTGAAAATTTGTCTTTGCAGGGATCTCAATAGATTCTGCTTGACTTTTGGAGCATAGGGTTTTTAATACATTTATTAAAAAAAAAAATAGCACCCTTCATAAACCCTCTGCCAAGTTTCCACTCCTAGAGAATTTGTTACTTCCCACAATAACGTTTTTCTGCTGCTAATGATGTGGGAGATGTACTTTCCAGAAAGAATACAACAGTCGCTGCAAAGCAGTATTTATTGTTGCAAAACTTGCTCTGGGGTATGAACTGCATCACTAACTGCATCAAGCCATTGACTGAAGCTGCTATAATTTGGCTGGGTGTCGACCTCATTTTGATGGGAGTGTTGGAGGAATGTCAATATTACTACTGTCATGTGGGCTGCAACCTCCTTTATCACCCTTCAGACCTTTATAAACTTGTTCTGAGGACTTAACTCACTGCCATCACTTGTGCTCCATCAGCCCTTTATATATATCTTATTTACAGCACACCACTCTAATCATAGCTTGTGTTGGTGTTATTCACTGCATTGCAATAAAGGCACAAAGTGATGATGATGCATGTAAGAATGGAAACACAGATTAGGATTTACTTTCAACATTGACATTTAATAGTAGACAGCTTTAAACAGTATCAAAGCTGCCATTATAGCCCTTCGAGATCCAGTCAACAACGTCAGTAGAGTTCAGAGAGCACATAACCCAAAGTTACCTGTAGCCCACAGTTGCTTAAGTAGCTGTCTAGACTATGATAATCCTGCTGAAGAGATCTCTGACTATAATGGCAACTTTGATACTGCACTGTAAATGACTGAATATAGGTATCTTAATTGGCAACTGAATTTTACCTGTCTATAGTATATGTTTTATATATCTATAATAATGTCTTATCCTGCATATACCTGACAGGTGCTGCTGCTAGTTACGCTGCCTTTATCACAGGCAGAACAAAAAGACAAGGAGAAAACTCAATCCAGAGGGAAGAGCCAGAGGAAAGAACTGTGTGGCAAAGCAAATAAACAAAATCCCATGGAAGCAAAAAAATACCCAGAGCCCCAGTGGTATTTCCACTGTGTAAACATCAGCTTCTAGGGGACAAATTTCATTGGAGAATATAAAGAAATTGTACTGAAGATTAGGGAGCTAGGATAGCATTTGATATTAAAGACAGAGAATTTGATCCTACCTTTTTTGCACTAATTTTTGCAAAGCTTTGCTTGCTTTGTCTGTCCTTAATCTTTTGCTGTGTGGCAGTTACCATGGGGAACTCTGCCATGATTCGCTGAAATTATCCTATGCAATAGGAAGCAAAAAAATGCACTTTAGAGAAGTGTTAGCAGCTTATTTTGTGCAATTATTATTCAAGGGAATGAGAAGCAGAAAACCCAACTTAGCAAAACAATCAGGTAGATAAGCAGTTCATTAGCTGGCAGAAAAAGATGTAAAGTTTGACTCTGAGCTAGTAAGCAGCTCTCTTCACTGCAGCAAAGACTAAGCACTGTTAGGCCTTCTGCTAATAAGCTTCAGAATAAAGAAGTGTTAAGTTAATGCATGGAAGCTAGTGTACAGCGTAGAGTTGTTTGTTATATGCTTCTTTATTGCTGTAAATTAATATTAAAATTTGAATGGAGAAGGGGGAGAGAAACTGAAGTGCCAGTATGACCTGTCATTTTCATTCCCGCAAGAAGGGAAATTTCTTCTGTAATGCTATTTCACCCTCATTAGAAAACACTGTTTTAAGCACATATATTCATATGTTTGTGTAGGAATTTCTCTTGTGAAACTGTTAATAAATGAGTAGAGCCATGCACCATGGGGGAGAGTCATAAACATTGGTAATGGGGAATACAAATGCCTACAGATAAAGCAGTGTGTTCCTTCCCACGCTGCAGGACTGTTCCCTGCAGAGGAGCTGTCAGTGGATTGCTGGCAATGTTCTTGTTTCCTCTCCACATGCAGAAGCAGAAGCCTGTTGTCAGAGCAGCTTCCAGCAAGGATCACTGGCTGAAACTTAACCCCTTCTTTTTATTTTTGACTGACATCGGAACATCGCTTGAGCTTGCTCCTGGCTTGTTTTGGGGTGACATTTTCCTATGAATTGCATCCTCCCCTAGTAAAGGATATAAAAAATCCTTTAAACTAGGGATTACCAGCTTTCCCTGCCTTTGCTGTAGAGGTTAGCATGAATCAGACCTGAAAGACATCTTATCTATAAATGTCATGTATTAAGGTGAAAGGAGGAAAGAAACTCCTGCATGTCACAGAGATGGAAAGTGGACTATTCACCTTAAGGTTGGCTTAAATCAGGCAAGGATCGATGTTATGAGACAGATGTCTCAGATTACTGATACTGCTTTATTTCAAAGGGTTGAAGTTTAGTCCTGCAGCCCACAAACCTAAGCTATGTTGCTTGTATGAGTGTTGTTTGTGAGTTAGCACTGTGTAGGCAGCAAGAACCCCTGAAATCCCATAACTCCATACAGTAAGACGAGAAGATTCTTAGCCTTCCACTTCCACTGTGTGTAAGACTTTGGGACAGCAGCACTGGCCCTGGTGTAAAGCTCAGTTTAATGTTAGAATTTATTGATGAGCTCAATATCTGCACAGTAGAAGGGAATTAACTCTGTGATTGTGACAGTGCACTGCCCATCTCTTGCATTGTATAGCACAAGATTGAAAAGTAATGAAGCATATGCAGGCAACATAAAATCTTCTTAAGTAAAATTATGATGAAGGTTCTACTGAGTTACGTCACATTGTGCTAGACGAAGTGGCATCCAGCAGGACTATAATCACAGCGACTTTGTCTCTTGCTGAACTCAGGAGAGATTCAATTTTTTGTTTTGTTCCTGATATAGATAGACTTAATGTAGTTATTTTTGCTTTATGTGTTAACTAACAATAATACTTTTGCTGGAGGTCTGGGTTTCTTGAATTTGCTAATAGCATATCCTTTCCCCATCTTAAAAGACCTCCAAAATATCTGAATATATTAGCTGTGTCCCATTCTTGGGATGCATTTTTCCACTTCTTGGTGACAAAATAAATCAGAAATTCAATAAACTCAACTGAACTTCCAAACCTCTCTTATTAAACCTAATATAGGGTCCACTTTTAGCTTGCATTTGGCCTCCTAACTTAAAATAGTAGCTTCAGACTGATACCTTGTTTTGCAGAATCATGCAAGGAAAGAACTTAGAAGCTACACTATAAACCAAAAAAAGTTTGGTAAACAGAGGTGTCTGTAGAGGTCTGAAAGGTACCATGTTGCATATTGGATGGTTTAAAATAAAGGGATTTGGTTGTTGTTGTTTTGTTTTGTTTCTCAGGAGAGGCAGAAGCTAGCAACTTGCACTATTTTTGTTAGGTTTTTGAAAGGAGGATATAGCTTCTTGTGGTAAATGCATCAGCTCTGAGGATTCTTCTTAAAGAGAGGATCTGTAGAGTTCATTAGGATAATCATGTTTACTTCAAAAATGTCCTCCAACGCTGGCATAAGAGGATATTGAGTATATGTGATGTGACATAGAAGACGGATGACTTATAGTTGGAGTGTTCAGAAGTTACATAAAATGACAGAGGTGCAAATCCCAGGAGAAGTCTCTGGCTTTAGTTTTGAAAAAAAAATTATAGTTTCATATTTCAAAGAAATTATAAAGTGGAAAAGGGATGAAAGGTTCAAGATTAACCCTTAGTTAAGTTTGATCCATCTCACAGCAGGCCTCACCTTTTTCATTGTAATGTTACAGCTCCTGACAGCAGAACAGATGTGGATCCAACAGCTGGAACAGAACAAGAACAGGCACACTAAGCACATGTGGAATAAGATTTTGTCACTGTATATCATCTGTTTTAATGCATGCAAATTTATTGCATGCAATTGAAGAAAATTGCTCTAATCTGAAGAGGAAAATGAGAACACAGTGTTTGAAGGCTGCCTTCCTGGATCAGATCACAGTTCCACCACTCTTAAAAGGGACATTGTCTCTTAGTAATCAGCACTGAGGAAGAATATGAGAAGGAAGACAAGCACAGCCCAACACTGATATGCCTTTCAAGAACCAAGAAAGCAGGGACTTTCTTCTGCAGTGAATTTGTCTGCTCCACAAGTAATTTCTTTAGCTTGATCAGTACAGACCCAACAGAAGATTTGGATTCAATGTTCATTGACAATACCTGAAGGAAGTCATATTGTCTGCAACTGTGAGGATCATATGGATTTGGGCTGAGATTTTGCTTGAGAAGTGATTGCTCTTTCTTAAATTGCTGCAACTAAGAAATCTGAGTAACAATCTTGCCTAAGTGCACACAAAGTCAATTTTTCCCTCTCTTCCCCTCATCCCACCACCATAAAAAATATAGGGCATTGGCTATCCGTGGTTAACAAATCAAATTAAGAAAATGATTACCACTTAATGATTTTCTTAATGATTGTGTACCACTGTAGTAAGTAATTATCACATTTGTGCTTTAATGCAATTAATTATATATGCCAACTTAAACAAGTGTTCTCCCAGAGCTGTTAATCAAGAAGTACTAGTGGTTTAGAAGGGCAGAGGGGCCAGGGCTTCTTCCTGTCACCTACAGAAGGAATATTGAGATTGGAATGTGTGCCTTGTGCTCACCTCTGTTTGCCTGAAACAGTTTTCTCCATATATCCATCCGAATTTAAATATCCTCTTACAACAGCTAGAGGCACTGAATATGGAAAACTTAATGCTGGAAATGTTGTCACTTTACTTAGAAGGGTTTGAAAATCCTTTTCTCTCCCTCTCTCTCTCCCTGCTCCCCTGAACATCAGAAGTCTAAGAGACTGCATGAACAGACTTGTCCTGATTATTCAGTTTAGAAAAGCAGCTTAGTAAATACAGTCTTTGGGAGAAGGGTATATTTTTGCAGTCCCTAGGCTCATGTGAAGTATATTGCTTTTGCTGGTGGAGAAAACCCATAAAATATGGCCGGGTGGTATATGAATAGCGAGTGGGTCATTTAGATGCCTTCAAACTCAAGACATAGTTGCACAGAAGGACATGCCATTGCCAATGTTTAGGGCATTTAACATCAAATGCTCATAAACCTACTAAAATTTAAATTGCATCCCTAATTACCAAATACATCTCATCAGTTTCTGTCACTCACAGAGCAAATGTGAAAAGTTGGCAGAGTTAGAGCACTTTACTACTGTGTTTACTGAAGGGCAATTTTTACGAATTTACCTCTGGAGAGTAAAAGACTTCTGACTTTGCAGCGCTACATCAGTTTTCCCTGTCTTCTCTTGCATACAAATACTTTTCCCGAGGCTTCATTATGAAGTGAACTGCTTTAGAAGTCGCCATCACTTTTATATGGGTAGCAGCACTGAATGATTAAATCCTATTGTCTGTGCTTTCTATAAAAGTCATTAAAGTGGAAAAGAGCTACCTCTAAATTGAAATTCCGCCTTCAAGGTCATTATCATTTTAGCTGTTCTTCCTTGCCTGACACACATTAATATATGCTATAAGATTAAAAAATATACCCAATTTCCAATTAAAACAAACAAACAAGCAAAGCAATATAGTCGCTGTCTAGCCACAAAACAGGAAAGTATCCATCAGCACATTGCGCTCACAGACTTCAGTTCTCATATTAAAGTCCCATAAAGTTATTTCCAAAGTCTTCCATTCCCCCTTGTTGCCATATTTTGATGCTTCTTCATCATCAGATTTTTGTAACTGTGATGGTGAAGATCAATCTGATTCTACATTTTTCACTAGAATCACCACAAATACACAGGGAGGGACATGTATCTTAAGCTGTAGTTGTTTACCAGTGCCCAGACCCAGAATGCTGATTATAGTGATATCAATGAGATTTTAATAGGTTTAGTGGGCAATATCTGATTAAACACTCAAATGGAAATGATCCTGTGTATTATCTGCATCAGCAGCTGGGATTTTATAATAGTAAATAAGGGTTTAGTGAAATACGGAGAAATATATACCAGCATCCTCATCCACAAACTTTCTCTGCAGAAAATCACTGGACCATGTTCAGTGGAATTTATCTATCTGAGAGGGAGAAATACCCTTTGTCAGCCTAGCGAAGTAATCAGTCAAGAACTATAGTAGCCTCTGCTGCTATAGATGCTCCACAACACAGCACAAGCTGAATATAACTGGATAAAACATATACCCAGTTTGCTCTTATTTAAAAGGAACAATCTGAGAGAAGTCACTCTCACAAAAACACTTACTGGTTTATCTAAACCCAGAAACCAAAAATAAATCAGTAGGGAAAGCTTTATTATCCATTAACCGATTAGGACCTAGTGGGGGCCTTAATCTGATGGGGCAAAGTTCATCTCTGGTCTGAGTCTATTCCCAGAGTTGGTGTGTATATATGCACACATTCTCACACCCATACATTTCTTTCTCAAAGTAACATTCTCTATGCTTACTAAATTCAACATTTGTTGCAACACAAAAATCTGGCCTTTAGTGTCTCAACCTATGCGCACCCTTTGAATGACTTAAAACTATTGAAGATAAAAAGCTGGTGGATAACAGAAGGCACCAAAGTGCCTATTTAAGATGACAGAAGATTTGAGGAAGTCAATAAAAGAATTATTGCTGGTGTAACTCTGCTGCTTTAGTGACCACTTTTATTCTTCAAATCAGTGGCTGTAAATGATCAAGCTTCTCCTCACAATTGGTACAGTTTCTTACTTATGTCTTCAAACACATAAATACTTCAAGGATCCACAAAATTATAAAAACTGAGGAAAAGCATTTTCAGTGGGGATGTTTTCACACACACACGGTGTCTGACCTACATTTCCTCCATCTCTATTTGGAATTCTACCATGATTAGGGTCTTAGACTTTTTTTTTTTTTTTTTTTTTTTTTTTTTGTCAAAAGGAAAAAAAATTAAACCTATGTTGAGAACTTGGGAATATTCCATTCCTGATTTCATCTGCAGTATTACTTAGCAGAATCTGTAAATCAATATATGGAAGTTCTGGTCCATATTGGTCCAGTGTAGTCATGGTCGAGAGCAATTGCTGCACCCCTTGACCCATATCCTCTCCTCTTTTTGGAGGAGGATATGGCCATGGGCTGCAGAGCAAATTAATTTTTCCTTTCTGCTTTGCATATCAGGGCTACCATAAGGAAATAGATGGCTTAGCCAACACAGTTACTTTTCACTATCATCCTTTGTGAGCTCATTCTTCTGAAATGAACTCAGTGTTAAAATAAATTTTGAATTTCAATCTTCTCTCTACCCCTACCTTCACAAATAATATTGTTTTGAGAACAGTTTCACCTCTAGATGTCTGTGTTTGTTTCCATGATCCGACAGAAAAAGAAAAGGTAAAACCAAAAACAAACAAACCAACCCACTAATGCATCCTACAGAGGTATTGCTTGGCTTGCAAGAATAAATTTTTAGAGCTATTCATAAGATACTAGCCAGAGTGGCAGTTGAGGGTTTGAATCACTTTCACTCTTGAATCTCAATCTTAGGTGGCATGTTTATATTGAGAAAATGAAACATGACAATTCCCTAAATTTTTTAAACTGTTTGAATCAGACTTAAGTGACTGTTCCTAGTGTTGTTGTTTTGTTTTGTTTTGTTTCTGGAAGTGATTTGTTCATCTCTCCTATGAGGGGTATTTAATATTTGTCTGCTGGAATGTGGAGAAGGTTGCATTGTGGTTATTTTTCTTCAGATTTCTTTAAGATGTGCTACTTTTTAAGGTTGTATGATAAAATCTTACAAAGCAATTTTGCTGCAGGGACTTAACATTCTCTTTTAGTGTGCAATTTTTTATGCAACTATCATGGTCAAAACAGGTTTGTGTCTGAGGCAGCTGCAGAGCAGATCACACCTTGCCCAACTACAAAGATGTTTTCCTATTTCCAGACACCATCTGGGAAGAGGTAGTGACTTCTTCCTAACTTTATGGCTACTCACAGATACGCTGCTTATAGCAGTGCCTGTAGCTCCTGCTTAAAGCAAGACCTGACTTACCTACTGACATCAGAATTGAATTCGAACCATTATGTTCTTAAAAGACAGTTAAGTTCATTCAGGTCTGTGCATACGCTGGGATTTTTCCTTTTCTTTCCAGTGGAGTATATTGCTGCTTGTTTATTATCAGATTTATCTTCAGATTTTTACACTCTCCTTTCCCAATTGCATACTATTATCACCTCTTTATGCTAATGCTCTCCCTAGCTGCCTGTATTATCACCCTTCCATTTATCTTCTTATCGTGTGTGATCTACAGTCCTCATTAGCCTCCTATTCTCAGATCACTTTTTGCCTTCTCAGCATGCGGGATGACCCTTTTATCACTCAGCCATGTTTCACAATCAGCCCAGATAATGTTTCCTATTTCCTTACCATTCCCTCAGCTTTTTATTCATGTGCAGCTTATTACCGCTTTCCATTCATTTTTCTCCAGCAAGCCTTGTTTTAATGATACTCAGGCCAGGTTTTTGCTAGTACCCTATCAGTTGTCCTCATTGCCAGGGTAGTACATTATTGATTTCCATCGTTCAGTACATCTGACTATATAATTCCTAGTGAGTTTCCTTTTAGATCAAGCTTTTTTAATCCACCCCTTCCAAGTTACATCTTCAAATCAGACTTCTTATTCATGAGACCAACAGTACATTAACTGCTTAACTCATTGATTCTTACACCTTACAAAGTGCTTCATCCATAATCTCTCACATTCTGCCTGAATTCAGCCAACTTGCAATTCTTGCTCAGGATATGGCTACTTAGAGCGCTTGTTTAATGTGTATTTTAGACAATTTATATGCCTGAGCTGATACTTTTGCGGCCACTGCATAAAATGTTTTCAGCTCATTGGCTTCAAGGTACTTAAACTTGTATTTCCCAAAGCTGCCTTCGAGTTTTATGAGTGCTCATGTTAAATAATGAAGTTTAAAAAAAAAAGAGAAGGACTGTTTTTCAATCTGAAAGATCTTTTCACTAATCGCATGTGTTTTGGGGGGTGTAAGATTCACAACCTCTTATATACGAATCCTTCTCAAAAACTCTTCTTAGCCCTGCGGAGAAGCCCCAGGAATGGATAGTGTGATTTGAGATTTACTGTTAATCTTATCTAAAAGTTTCCCAAACTAGTGGAGCTATTTCCAGTTCTATATTGCACAGGAATCTAATACTTAGCACAGACTTCTGAAGCGTGGAGATCTTGTATTTGCATAGCCATCCTAAAATGTGTTTTAAGTCTTTATAGTTAAATAATTTTTCAGGTTTGCTCAAACTCTTGTATTTGGCAAACAACCACAATTATATAAAGGGCATGGTTGAGGCAGTACAAAATTTCGCTCAAGAAACAAAGTTCTGATAGGAGACACTGCTTTGCCAAAAAAAAAAAAAAAAAGTAATGATTGAATGGTCCAACATGGAAGATAATTTCTTCTCATTTCAAATGTATGATTCTATGCATACACAAAACAGTCCAGTCACAAATCTTTCTGTCTGTCTCGTTCATTTTACAAAGCACAATCTGAATAGGTGGAATATTTCTCATGACAAAGCGTATTACAAACCATGTATAAAGCTAAGTCCTACATAGCTATGGCTGGATTATATGAATATAGATCTTTTTTGGTGGCCAGTATTCTTTATCGTGCTGTACCAGAAGCTAACTGAAAAGGGAAAGGAAGATGGAGTACAAGCTTAATAGGTATTTGTTTTTTTTCCTTTCCTATCAGAGGCAGAAAGTGGTGGTGACGGACACAGGTTTGTGGTCATTTTCATCACTGATCACCTGGGATACGTTGGTTGGTCTAACTGAGATATATTTTACTCTCTGCTTATGACAATTAGAGGTTGTGAAAAGCTTAGTTCACCCAAAAAAAAAAAAAAAAAAGGGAAGAACAGTTTCTGAGACTGTTGCTTTGGTGTCAGTAAGGCAGCCCAACCACCAAGAGTGTAGACTTCGGGAACAAGAGAGGGGCATATTCTCACTGGGAAAAAGAGGACCCAGAATCCTTGAACTTTCTTTAAATAATTTATTAACCTCATCCTTATGAGCAATCTGTTGGCAGTTTTATAGGAGGCATCTAGAGGCTGCCTTTAGAAACAAGTGGTAGAGGAACAAGGAGGTGAAT
Organism: Nothocercus julius; assembly: GCA_013398735.1. NCBI lineage: Eukaryota > Metazoa > Chordata > Aves > Tinamiformes > Tinamidae > Nothocercus > Nothocercus julius. Next base: position 919,613 of record VZSV01000069.1, read on the forward strand.
TAAACCTGATTTTGAAATCATCAGCAATTGTAGCATCCAAGCATGCCAGCCCCTCCATCTAGATGTGTGACATGGGTCACAAAAGCAAACTTCCTTTTCTTCAGCTAATTACTGCTTTCCCTGTGGGATATATCAGGTGAAGTGCCGAAACTCTACTGATTTACTTCCCAGGAGAAAAAAAAATATCTGCAGAGAAGAGCCTCATTCACATGTTCATTGCAAGGTTCTTCTATGGAAATTAATAAATTTCCTTCCCTTATCCACCTAGGAAAGAGCAACAGTGCTACGGTCTATCTAGTCAGAAGGTGAACTTATAAATAATACATGGTAACTGAAAACCAAACATGGACCTGTCACCAACTTCATATTGCTTTTCCTATGCAAAGAAAGTCCAAAAGAGGACAGCTATTAATTTTAGGAGAATCATATTGCAGTTTTATTTTTCTTTCATTTAAATATGTAATTTTCCCATCAACCACAAGCTTTTTAAAAGTAACAGTGAACAATGAAAAGAACTTTGCATAAATTGGGTATTCCTTCCCCCCAGGAAATAAATGCAAAGAGAGGCTAATGAAGTGCATATTTGTGTATGGCTAAAAAAATCACTATAAATTGATATCTCACTCATATGTACAAATTGATTCCTTACATTAGACATGCATAAGTGCCACGAGCACAACTTTAATAGACAAATATTCATAAACCAAAACAGAAATTCAAATGTGTTTTGATCTGTGCTTTTTCTTCCAATTCACATTAAAACTGCACTAAAAATATCATGTCATGTTATATATTTGAGCATCAAATACATGAATAAAAGCTCCACTGCTTACCACCTTGTAAAATATGTGAGGTGGAAATTGATGGAAATGAGACATAAGAGAAAACTTCTAATTTTGATCCAGTCAATTTTAATAAAGACGTTTTTTCACCTGAAATAATTGATGGGATAGCTTATAGGCTAAGATACACTCAATATGGCATCAAAATCTGCCCCAAATATGTTGCCAGTAAAGGAGTTAAATATCATTATTCTTGGATGCTGAGATTCACATCTCAGGTACAGGACACGTAGCTCTACTGTTGACTTTCCCACACATCTCTAGCAACATATATTAAGGATGTGAAAAAATAACTCATTTTACATATCCTGATGCTTTTAATCTCTTTGAACTTTCTAACAATTTCAGTCAGCAGTAGCTATTGCTCTGACCTTCTTATTGATGGGTACTCATCCACTGACAACAGATTTGGGCAACCACTGCTGTTTTGTGGAAAAATACTTGATGGGGAGAGAAGAGACAACTTTTTGTCCTATGTTGGCAGTTACTATCAGTTATATGACTACCCACTTCCTAGGTGATAACTCAAGTACTGTTGGAGGTAAAGAGATAGATGTTGTAATTTGTTGTCTCACCTCTCAGTGATGCTGTGAGGAGCAGAAGCAAATGAACTGTTACAGATAGGGATGTTAATCTATCCAGATTACTTGAATGGGTGTCCCCCATGACCTACACAAAAAAAATTCTGAAAAAGGAGGAAGGAGCCTTAGACAATCCTGATTCTCTCTGTTCTTTACTTCTCTGTACTAGAGAGGCTTCTCCAGCTGAGTGCCTTTAGCACAAAATATTAACTAAATACCCATTAGCATACTGCAAATAACAGCACAGCACAGCCATCTGTGGAAGAACTGCTTGAAAAGGGGGAACTTAGAGAAAAACTTGGGCCTAACAGCAGTTTTGGCATTCCCGGAGCTTGCTCGGGGTGACACACAGTTGCCACTTCCAGGATGGTTGGTAGGCCCGGACTCTGCTCCTCCACGGTTCCCTGGGCAGCACAACCTGCCCTCCCTGCAGCTGCAGAGGGCAGTAACGGAGGAGGGAGCGCAGTGAAGGCACCGCGGCCAAACCCTGTTGGATCCCTGTGCTGGGCGGCTGATCAGCCGCACAGTAGCTGTCCATGGCAGATACACGATACCGTGTCCGGTGCTGGGCCAGCAAGGGTGGCAAATCACTCCTTTGGGATGAACTTTGCTTATTATAAGCTCATTATAATGTCAAAACCCACCTCCATGCCCAAAGTTACC